>JAANSN010002646.1:0-22774 GCA_036850665.1 Dicranocentrus wangi
TGCTAAGGCTGACATAATACATATGTGCATTCTCTTATAGTTAGAATATGCATCCGCATCCGTGTATGCAGGTATGTAAAACATTCTGCTGTAAACATTCACTCAGAATGACTCTTAACTAGGGTGTTCATGGAGGTCCATTGACTTGCAAACGATTAAACTTTCGCGTTACACGTGGTGGTCCTAAAATTTTACAAAGTGAATGAAACGTGGTAAATAAGTGCACGTTTTGTGATCCATGTATATAATTTTACTAAACGATTCGGAACATTTAAAGCTGTTTCTTGGATGATCTGTTTTAAAAATAACATGCAAAATACCTAACACACTGCGAAATGTAGCTTTTCTATGGCTGACAGACAAGCGTCATAATCATATTAATAATTTTGGAGCCCATTCATAACACGACGAATCTCACTCCATAAAATCTCCGATTTGTATTATAAAAGATAGTGACGCTGGACATATATTACCAACGTGAACATAAATTAACCTATCAAAATGCGCTATCGTATTGTAACTTTGTAATAAACAGTGCATAGGGTTATGAATTTATAGCAACGTGACGTATTATATTCAAGAACATGGTTAGTAATATAGAGAGGTAAGTAGAAAATCCACTATTCACTATATGGTGCATACCCACATGCATGCAATCGACATCTGCTCATTTTCAATCAGTTGGCCAAACAAACCCTTTTTTATATTATTGATTCGCTAATAGTGAATCGATTTGGCATGAGGTAATGAATCTATCGCCAACTAAACCGACCAGATAAGTTTTCAGCAGGGAATACGGAGGGGGATGGAGAATGTGTTATACGATGCTGATTTGGAAAAATAAATCGCTCATATAATATTTATAATCCTACGAAACCTTTCAAATAGCAGTGAGAAAAGCAAAAACAATATCAGTCATCGCACCGTCAACATGCTTCATGCAGCAAAAGCAAACATGTATCGTAGCATCATCATCATCGTGCATTCGGTCGGGCAGATGTAAACTTTTGCACTAGGTTAATAAGTACGTTACCCCTTTCCTTCATAGGCTTCTCTAATTATACGACAAAAAATGCAGAGACAGATGAAATTCAAGATTATAAACTACAAACATACCTATGTACGTATAGGTATATTGTATTATACCACTTTCGTGGATCGTGCTTCGTGCAGAAAATGCAGTCAGCAGGTAAATGGTGAAATGAAATGTGAAATGATCGTGAAAAAAGGAGTACACACATACACGTATTCTTTTTACTGTATCAAAGGTTTTGTCTAGTTCGTCGGATGATGTACCATGCATATTATGCCGTGTGGATGTGGGGTATATATATATATGAACAGTGCATGTATCAGCGACCAATCTACAGATGTACTTCCTTACGTGCGTACGAAATGAAATCAAAGGATTTTTTTATTATGATAGAATTACGATGACTAAAAACAGGTATACGTAAAGTGGTTACCTGTATAAAATGGTGAGTGGACTACGTGCACGAAGTAAGTATTGCTGCTGTGGACAGGTAGAAAACAATGAATAACTCTCCCTGCCTTCAGGTTGCTTTTTTACCTGATTTTCCTCTTTTACTACCAGCATGCTGCAATGCAAATGCAATGCATACAAACCCCACTTTAGCTTTTATCATTCCAATTCTTTGCTATCTTTTCTATTGAGACTCTTACTGCAACATGTATTCATCCCTCAACAATCACGCAATTCGAAAGCTAATACATTGATGATGATAGATGTAAATCTTGTGAGTACGTGGATGGGTACTGGCTGATACATACTTTTATATACTTATCGCAACACACATACAGAGCTCACTAGTACAACAACCATTGTTGCTTGTGTAAGCTGGCTCTTAAAAATGTTTTCATGTGGCAATGCTAATCAGTTCAGTATATAACCACGACGGCTGCGGCTGTATATGTATAACTTATGTTTAGATTTTCATTGTGTGTAATATTATTTTTTATGTGAAAACTGACCGTAAAACGTACATACCCATACCTGAAACACATATTTACATATTATGTTTGAAGGTATTCAAGTTTGCATTATTATTATTATATTGTTTACAACGAGGGTATTGTATAGGTTTCATGTGTGTGATACTTTACAAGCAAAAATTGAGAAAAGATAGTCAGTAGCTGTTTGGATTCATGGCAAGACTAGTGTGGGAAGGTGATATAGAAGTTGTCGTTTTTTTTCTTGTTTGAGAAAAATCGGCTCAGTTTGCATTTTTACCTTAGTTAAATTAAAGGTACATCATTTGAGTGCTCTGGTGTCTAATGTGCATCTCAGCATTCATTAGGGGCGCTTCCCCACGTTTTTATCTTTACAACATGCAAATGTAGCACTGTGTATCGTCGTACTTGGACTCTTCATGTTGTCTGTTATCCTTGTCGTCTTTGGACTTTCTGACGACGGAAAGGTGAATTGCACGATTAAGAAAATTACTCGCTCGGTTGGCCGTCCCCATGTACAATTTTTTGGTTAAATTATTTAGTGGATAGAGTGACGTACATTGAGTAGAAGTGGTAGCATCAAATGTGAAGAACTTTGAAATTGTCATTTGCATGAAAAATCTTGACGAAAATTGGGATATACACGCACATATAATTTTGTGCTGGGACGAAGGCTGAAGAGGAAAACAACTATGACGAGAGGACGATATCGCTCAATTGTTTAGCGTACTTATTTCTTTGTGGACACGGGCTGCGGACATTGAATCTAATTACTATATATAAACATTTTTAAGGAGAAACGCAAAAAATCGTGCTGATGAAACTTTCTTGGTTGTTTCTAGCCAGAGAGATTGAAAGTTACTTACGCTTCGAATGTTTGCTGTAAAAGCAGTGTGTTGCAAAGTTGCAATTGAAACAAAGTATGCAGATATTACGACGTCTTACAACAAGAGAAAAAGTAATATGAGAACGAAAATTTTCTAAACCCAGTCTTATGTATTTGCAATACACGTTTGCCTACTTTGAGTAGAAAGGCTTCTGCAATTTTTACCTACGGCTCCCACGTAACATTCAATTCACTGTACCGAAGAAAACAATGTGCCTAATTGTTTAAAACGTACATTCTAGGCAGTATCAAGTTTTGTGCGTAATGGTGCTAGTCTTTACTAAATAAGTATAGTTAACGCCAATCCTTTGAGAAGCACCATGCTAAAAAACTGTTCCCATTTTTCACTGCCAAAGTATTACCACATTGCTAAGTCCATAAAAATCCTTACTTTGCTAAATTCCCGTTAAATCTTTACAAATTTGCCATTTTTTCTTTTTAGCTTCAATTTGGCTTCGGTTTACGTATCTGCTTGAGTAAAGGCTATGCATCTGCAGCACCAAAATAAGGAATATAGTGACGGAGTCTGAGGTTTTTGACTGACACGTAAAAAATCATATTGTTTTGTGTTATCCTGTTTTTGAAGCTTGTGTGTGGTTCAGTTTGTGTTTTTTCGTTTGCTTCTTCACTTCTCCCTTTGCGGATTTACGGTGATCTTGACCATCAATCAACATTACCATATATAACAACAAATATACAGTCACGAATACATCTCGCTCACTGCGGTGGACCAAAAAGAGCAGTGACTGATAAGGTCATCTTTTATGGAGAAAAGGGTGTCGTATTAACCTGATTTTACCGTTTGCCACACAGGACCATAATATCCTTGTCAGTATTTGCGAGGGACACATTCAGTATCCGCGTTTTTCGTCAACACGTCGTACACATCAACAGCATCGTGATGTCTAAACGACTCGTCAGCTAATTTTACCTCGCCGCTTTGATGTTGGTGCCATCAGGGATGCACAGTTTTACAATAAGTATACCGTTACAATAACGTATGAAAACGACAATAATTTAAAAAGAACATCCGAAATAGTCAAATGTGCAAAGAAGTGCATATGACATGCAGCAACAGCAAACACCCTGACCTGAATAATAGAGATATATCCAAAAAGAGGATAGGAGTCCCATTCCCATGTGTCGCATCGGGAAAAGCGGTGAAGCATTCAAAGGAAGCAATCAAAGTTGGTTGTAATTACTTGTGCGTGACATGTTGCGCTATTTGTTAATGGCCAAGATGTTCGTTTAATCCACCACACGAGTCAGCAGTTTCGTATGCAGTAACTTTTTCTTTAAGAGAACGACAAGATCAAAAGGGTTAAATCCGCTGTTTTACTTTTCCGTCAAGGAAAACTACATTTTGTTTTGACACTGTCAACTGCTACAACGCTAAAAAGAATGTGGACATTTATGACAGTTTAAGTGATTAAGCATTGGAAGAGTATCCTCATCTCAACGTGTTAACTCAACAGTCAACTTTTCGACTCCCAATTCCCAAAAGTCTCATGCATGCACATGCAAGCAGCTTATTACCTGTATTCCCCAATATTGCGTGGCCTACTCTGGCCTGATTATGGATACTGTACTGTTCAAGCCTTTGTACAAGTACACGCTTCACCAATAAAATCATAATCTGGTACCATCTACAATTGTATTGTAACTGCAACCCACACAAAGGGCTTGAAAAATAGAAAGGCACAAAATTAACAAGACACCACGTCTACCAAAATAAAAAGGTTTCAACCAAACCAAGATGGAAATGGAAGCTGTACTTTGTACATTTAAGCGATGATGATGGTAAAATCCTTTTTAAGGAAAAATCTAGGCTGAAAAACATTTTTCTCAAATCTTTGTACCTGGCTTGGTTCCCCATGCACAACAGTTATTTGACCAGATGATACTACTGCAACAAGATTGAAATTACTTGAGAGTAGTACATGAAGAGATTCAGCTCATTATAAAAGCTCTAATCCAGCCCTTCTTCGCCTTTTCAGAAGATTGCGAGACTCCTTTTAAGCCATTTTTTCATGAACCACAGGATGATTTGAAGATTTTGCAATTATATGGTCATTAACATTTCTCAAACAGATGTATACGAACGAACGAACTACGAGCGGCGGGCATCAAGATCATTAATACCAGGCAAGAAGAGGATTCTTCGTTGAGCAAGATTGACTTCAGGCAGAAGACGTGACCATTGTCATTATCAAACTCATTCAGTTTAAATGAAACAGTTCAACAGAGTTGGCTGGCATGGCGGTTGCGAACTCCAACTGAAGTGACAAGTCTCAAATGTCCGAAAGCGCAAGAAACGCTTCATTGCGACATACTCGCTAACTTTTTGAAACCTAAATCAGGATCAGGATTGGAGGTGGACACCGAGACCCAGCGATTCTAGTATATAAATCCAAATCATTCATGATGCGGATGGAGACTCATTATTTGACCGCGATAAAAATTGCAACTCCCAAAACACGCAGCGCACTACACTTTTGTACTTAATATGGAACAGCCCATGTCCATTAAATAAATACGTAGTGCGTGAGCACGTCCTTAAAGCGGAACATCCTCATTTATTTACGGATAAGGATATAGATTGTTGACGTTCCAATTGTGTGTGTGAATTGCCATTGCCGTTGCTCTTCTCTAACGGTTAAAAACGTACTCGTTGACGCTTTTCAACTTATATTTTCTGTGGATATATAGGCATCTAAACTAAAAAATTGATACTCAGCTCCATGTGTGTTGTAGTTGTATTAGAAGACTAAAAAGTCTAAAATTTTGTCAATTGTGTCGTGTCGACTATAGAATTTTATTTGAATGTCGTCAAAAGGTTTTTGTTTGGCCTGATTGTGTATTTCCTCTTCCTGTTCGATTCACTCGCTGCGAGCGAGTGTGAGACTTGCAACTTGCAGCGCTTTTGGAAAAAGATCCTTCCCCTCTGCCTGTTGACCGTCTATTGTGCCTATTTATTTATTTGTCTGACTGTGGTTTTCATTTTTTTTTGCAATCAAAAGTGTTCAACAAAGTGAAGTGGGGGTGATGACAAATTCATGAAGTGTAATATGTAAGAAAGAAGCGTGGTATTGCAATTGCAAAGAATACATAGCACATTTTCTGTACACACACACTTGCACGTTGTGTATTGCTTTGGATTGTAAAGTACTTACGAGGAGGAGAATTGGCATCAGCAATAACGATTTTACTATCACATATCGTGGTAGTGTGGTGTGAATAATATACATATTGATTGAAAGATGGTAATATAACATGCAATGTAATGTAAAATCCCCATTGTTTCTTGTGGTTATCGCATCATCCTTCTGATTTTTTCAAAACATTCGAAACTAACTTGTTGGTGCATTTTTGTGTATTGGTTGGCGGTTGGTATTATTAGGTGTGAAAGTGTGAGTGTCGAAGTGAACCCGGCTTACTTACAATTTGACAATAATACAGATTACTTATAGACAACATAGACGGTAGAAATGTACACAATCAGAAAGAATTATTAGAATTGTTTGAATCATATCACATCACATATCGTCGGCTTAAAATTGGATACGGGGACCGACGACGGCGTGGTATTTACGTGGATACTTAACAGCTTGCAATTGCTTACTTGATCAATATGTCGCGAGAAAAGAAGGTCACATTACGACGAATTAAGTCCACTCAGGTAATTCATATATTTAATATAACACCACGGGGCATATGAAGCAAAAGATGAATTATTATCATGTATTATTATTTTTATTTTACATGATATTTTTATGACTAAGCAGATAAGTTTTTTTTATGAAGTCGTACAACAAATCTCGGAAAATGTAGAGTTACCTATTAGTCGACAGGAGACCACGGTAAACTGGTGTGGTGGTGTACGCTGTGCCTCTCCCTGTCATCATTTGGCATTTGATGAGGAAGTTTTACTTTACGTTTACGTGTTGTAAAAGCGGAAACATTTTTCAAAACGGCACAGAAAATCAGTTTTCTTTCCGTTTCAGACAGATGAAACAGGAATCGCTATATAGTAACATAATGTAACGGTGTCACGTGTAGATGTAGAGAGTATGAATGAAAGAGTACTTGGCAGTTGTTTTTTTTGTTGCATCTTTTATTTAGCGAAGCATGTCACAATTTATATATTAACCATATATCTACACTATCATTTTATTTTCTGCAAACGACAGAGATTTCATTTTTCATCGTTTCCTACTTTTCGTAATACCATAATATTCACTAAACACAGAACGCCGGCTAATTACAGGTTGTGAAATTCCTTAGTCACGCTGGGATCTATTTGTCTATATCAACAATAAATGAGCTTCTGCTTTGAGTGATGCATATTATATTGCATCTAAAGAATAGCATGAATGTTATTTCTTTTAAATATTTATATAGCTCGAGCTCGTGCATGTTCCTTACTTCTCGTTTCGTGTAGGAGTAGGAAAAACATGTACCAGAAAAAAATGTATGGAAAACATTACGCATTACGCAACATTTTTTTAAGTACCCGATACCAAGTCCTGAGTACGTATCAGAGCCTCAACGAGTTTTTGTTAATTTGCAGAATTAACTATTAATTAAATTAAAAAGAGACGATAATTCTGACTCCAGACTCCAGATAGAGGTAGATAGATGGCCTGTGTGAGGGCTATAAGCTGAAGCAATGAAATAATTTAACTGATATACTTTAAACGTGGTTATCAACATGCATATTTAATTTGAATTGAATCTGAAAAGCTATAGGTGCACTTTTTTAATAAGCCGAGCGATATTGTGATTAATGTAGAATTTATGATGGGGTGTTTCATTTAGAATTAAAAGGGAACAGCATTCATGAACATGGTTTTAAAAATTTAATTGTTGGCCGGAAAAGTGAATTATGAAGTTACTGAGGTGTCATTCAAGATAAAAATTATGTATGTAGTTTTGCATGTATATTTGCTAAAAGACTGAAAAAATTCATGCTGCGTCAGGGGCGAGATCTTCGTGTGATTACAGTGTTATTTTTTATTATACCCCAGGAAGTTGGTAAATACCAAAGTAGAATCATAGTTTAAGTTTGGGATCAAGATCACAATTTACATAGGTACAAAGCTGCGCGTGTTTAATGCTAATACTATTACACCTTAATAGTTTGTCAATACTAGCAGGAAATGCATATAAAATCAAACCGAAAATACAGTATACAATTAACAATATGCCTTCTTTTATCCCCTATACTATCCTCTACACACCGTCGTGGTGTATACGTGAACGTGATCTTGAAGATCTTGTGTTTAGATGCGTCAAATCACGGTGGTCCTCTTGCATATTGTGGCCTATTAACGAGCTCGTTTCTCCACCGTAATGTAATGTTTGGCATTTGTTCGTTGTCTAAATTAAATATTCATTCATGATACCGTGTATTTTACCTGTTACCTCTACGTAGGCAAGCATGGATGGAAGTAAGTTCATAAAACAAGTTCTCCCAGTACGAGACAAATTTCAAGTCCTGGGATCAAAAGAAATCAATCCATATTAATTAGGAATTTATAATGTATTTGATATTTCTTGGCATCGACGCAACCCAGCACAATATATATTGGTCACTAGAATTTAGAGGAAACAATAAATTATAGATGAAACTTTTATATTATATGTTTGTTGTTTCTCTCTTGGGCTTTATATGAAACATGTTTCTCTTCCACTAAACTTTAAACTTCCTCCTAAGAAGAAGAGTCACTTCATGTCATGTATAATTCGTTGAACGCATGCAGTGGAAATCATTAGTTGAAACATTGTTTTTGATATTTTATATGTTGTATGTCATTTTTCTCTTAAACGACCAACACACAGGGCGCGGTAGCCCTCGATTCAGTAATCAGATAATGTGCAGTGCTATAGTACTGCTAACATACGATTGATACGGTATTGTTCCCCTCATACCATCATAGCCCGCAGGTGAAGCATAGTCCCTCGCCTCGCCTCGTCTCACTTCCTCATCTGTCCGTACATATGCCAGTGAGCAAACGTGTCAAAAAAGCCAATTTTCCTTGTGAAGCGTACAATGAATTTTCAAAGTTTGAACGTGACCTTGATCTGATCAATTTCGAAGGAATTAGGAAACCTGAAAGACCTTGGCTCAGCGAAATAGGATACACCATTCTTATTTGTACACTTTGCTTGTGCTGTGCCGTACCTTATGCACGTGATACATACGTGATTTGTTTGAATAAAATCAGATTTGTCGAAATAGTTTCTTAAACTGTGTTTTCCAAACGGATCTGCTATTTCGTGCCTTTCCTTACTATATGTAAAGAGTGTTTAATGATATAAGTTGATTTGACAAATCAAATATAGGTGGGTAGTTATTGCTTTCATAACTTGGCACAGTCGATGAGTACAGTTATGAGTAGTAGGAACAAATTCCTCGAGTGCTTTCCAAAGCCAACTTTTTACGAAAACGAGGTTATGCCTCCAATTCCCCAGTTACAGGTAAATACCTAAGCGGTTTTGTAGCTTTGTCGCTGTCGCTCAATACACGCTGAATGAAAGGATTCATCTCGCGCATGTGAGGAAAGGTGCTGTGTGTTGTTGTAACAAACATGGCATATCTTACCCAGTTCATAAAAACCTGTTACAGTTTAATTTTTATTTTTACTAGCTGTCAGAGCATTCAGTTTAATCGTACACATTCATATTCTTGAAAATTTCATGTAGAATATTTGTTAGTAGCTATATATTTCGATTCAAATCGCACAAACTCAAAAAAATATAGATGCTCATAAAAGTAAAAGATTATGTCAATGGGAGTAACATTGACTTATTGCTGTCTTAGGTATTTCAACTGGTACACATATCCATATCCATACTTGCATAATACGTTTGTACAGATAAGGTAAATGCGATAATTTGTAGTGGTGCATGAAAATTGACCGTGTAGAAAAGTAGGATTGTGCCTTGAGACAAAGCAAAGTCAAAACTGAACGGCGAATGCCCTCTCATATCAACTGGTATTCCCAACAATACTTATTCTGTCATTCGCTTTTTAGTCTTTTTTCTGTTCGTCCACGAAGTAATTGAAATAAGTAGTCTGTCATCTTCAATGACTGCTTTATTACCTTGAATTGTGTTGCCATTTACTTCTGTTGTTGACACTGACAATGTAAATCATAGTAAAGATTCATTATTAATCATTTTATTAATCATCATCTGAAAGGTTATTACATGGTAGGATGAAAATCCATTATTGGCTTTCTTTTCCTGCCTTGTCTTCATAAACCGGGAATTATGTTTCGCAAATAGCATGTTTTGTTCATTTCATATTCACTTGTGAATTGACTTGTTGGAATTAGAATAAGTTCTAATATCTGTGTTGACTATGTGGAATATAAATAGGGATTTTGCAAATAAGCTCATGATTATATAACTGACATGAATAGAGACTTTGTCCCACCTAAGACACATCCGTACCGACAATTAAAGTATTTCTATACGCTTTATGTTAGATGGCAATGCTCCAGTAGTGGCGCAATGAAAGTGAAAAGTGTGAACAAAGGTCTTATTAAAATTACCTAAAATGTGGTACATATTTGGGGATAGATGATGTTGATGTTTCGTAAATGGCTAGGAGTACTGCAGGTGCATCAGTCAAATAAGCACTAGAGCATCTGCCTATTATTTGTGATACCGTTATTGCCGTGTTAAAATTTAAATATTCCTTTTGTGTGGGAGAGCTGAACATGTAACTTAAGAGAGAGAGGGATTCACGGATCTTTGAATTAATTTTTAAGTACATCCACGAATGCAGTATATTGATGATTGTAAAGTGCTTTTAGGAAGGTCGGTCGGTCGGTCGGTCGATCGGTTTATATAATTAAGGTATATACCTATGTAAAACGTGCGATGAACAGAAATGAAAACGAAGTATGTTTTTGGTTGCTTATCGATTCGGTTCAGCAAAAATTTATAAAACAAAATGTACCTAGTATGATTTAAAGTACATTAACGCTTTAATATCGGATTACTGACTGACCATTTCAAACATTATCGAATAAGCAACAGGTGTTATATTATATTATGCTAATATTTTATGTTTTTTTGCACAGGGCCAAAATGAGTTTGAAGAACTCCGGCGAGTCGTCAAACAGGGTGGAGACTTTTGCAAGGATTTGGCTGCCGTGCTTCAAGAAAGGTATGCGTATAAAAAATTAGCTTTGTAAAAATTATTTCCAAAGAGCTACGGCTACAAACTACATACAATTGATTGCTGAGGTATAGGCATATTTAAGTAAACCGTAAATGCAAGTTTAAAGGCTTCGTCACTGACTGAATCACGCCCAAGACGAAAGCTTACTTAACTAGAACCAGATAGTAGAAAAGTGAAGGTTATGTAAATGCACATCAAACCGAGTAAGGAAATCATTAAAATATTTTGCTTTGTTAAAAGTGTTTTGTGCTTGTCTTGAAGAGTAATATGTTCGCAATAATCGCAATATACTGCGTGAGACAGGTTGTGAACAAACGAGACGCCGGATCTGATATGGATTTAGTTAAAAACACATTTAATGCATTTTGTTGAGTTCACGGACATACTTTTGTTGAGAATGCGAATGCGGTTTATGCAATTCTTCATCATTTTGTAAATGCCTAATTTTCTGGGCGTATTACTTGTTGATGACAGCATATACAATATTGCGTTTGCGACTGATTCTGAATTTATATGCCTTTCAAATTTCAATCCATAAGACTTTGGTAATCCATGTAATTTGTGTGTATTATTGGAACAGGTTTACTGTTTAGTTAAAATGATAAATAAACAATATTTTTTGTCGCCGACGAAGTAGATGCTCCCGCAGAGCACAACGTTCACTTTTATTCGTAGTGAGCAAAAATGAAGCAATTTTTTTACCCTCTCTCTCATTCGTCTGACTGAATCTGCATGCATCTTGTATTATCATTAATTGCGTCTATATAGACTCACTGAAAATCTTTATTATTATATGCTTGATAATACTAGTCGGTCTCCACTGTCCACACAATCAAAACTCAAGCGAAAAGGCTCACCTAATGTCTATGCAAAGAAGCGTTTGTTACACCCATGCATTTAGATTTTTGTATGCATGCAAACGAAAAGCGCTTTGCGAACAATTTGCTGTTGCTTAATATAAGTATATAAACGCATGAATGAATGACAAATATATTGACACGAAAAAACGCATGATAATGTCAATATCAACTTGAAGTTTCAATGCTTGGAATGATGCAACTGGATAGACATGTACTTGCTATTTAAGGGAATATATAAGGCCTGAAGTTATGTTTCATGTTATAAGAAATGATGAGTTATTAGAGTTTGTGATTAAAGGGTTTGTAGTTGTAGATTGTTTAAAAGAAAGGTCTATAGATCAATCTGAAAAGGTATGATTATGAAATACATCTTGAATGAAATAAATTTTGGAATGAAAGAACGAATAGTTTCTTGGGGTAGTTTACATGCAGTGCACCGGACACTTGACACGTCCACCTATTACCGATGTGTGCGAGTACATTTCGTAATTAATAGTCTAATGGTAGGTGATCTTTCTTCTATTTCATTCAGTTTATCATTGGACAAGTTATGTAAGCACAAGTTTTCCGAATTTGGTGACATTTTATTTGAGTTTGTAAAAGGTAACAAAACAATGACAAAACTGAAAATGGAAAATGGGATTTTTAATAAGGTGCATTGCTTCTTACATGTAAATATAAACTATGATAAAAAGGTTACGAAAATGGAGTTCTTATTTTTTTAAAGATGGCTATAATATGATTATTGCTTAAGAAGACACATTAATTCTCAACTGAAGTCTGCAATATTTGCCTATCTGAAGATTCTCAAGCGATATTGAACCAAAACTTCATATTGTGTAACACAACCCCCACTAGCCAACAACTAAATAGTGGCATGAAGCCAGACTTCCAGCGAGACCGAACAAAAATACATAACATTACCTACATACATACTTACACATTCTACTGCTATTTTCGAAAAGCTGCTATTATACCTACATTATACCAATATTCAAAGCATTGTACATGCCACCCGCATTACATGGTCGTCAGTAGAACTAGGAACTTTTCACAGTTCAGAAGAAAATGTAAAATTTGTAAACTGAGTTGGTTACAGTCTTTCCCACTTGTACCATCTAATCGAAGATTCACATGCTATCATCGCGCCTCACATGTGGAGGATCAGATTACTCTCTTTTACCACTACTTGTCAAGTTACCAGAAACGGAGGTTCGGTTATTGTTACTGTACTGTATTCTTACCTTAGACTACACGTCTCGTCTATTGCCAACCTAAACTTCCTGAAATTTACAAGTAACAAAAGGAGATGACAGATATCTTATTTAATCCCTAACGAACTTGTGTTTGTGAAATGGGAAATGAAATGACGCTCATACCGAAATACACATGACATGACTCATGTGAGTGAACATGAACATGCACTCATTCAGCGTGAAAAAACACGCGTGGTGAAATTTATGACAACTTTCCTCCTGCGCCCCTTTGTTTCTAAAAGAACAAGCGTGTATTTGGACAAACTAACAAAAACAATCACACTATCTATCCATCAAATCTTTTTATTATTATAAGTACAATTTTTAAACCCTGTCGGTCGCCAAATTAAGATATCATGGCTAAGCAAGTCACAATCACTTTTATAAAATTTAGCACGGCTAAAACTAGTGGTAATAAATCTTTTTTGTCATGCTTCGGTAATTACTCACTAGGCGAATTTGCCTTGATGGTGCATTATCTTTTGCACTACACGATATTAAACATGTAAAGTACGCATAAATCAAATCATTATGATTATTTGTAGTTATATTTACAGCATGGGTTTTACTTTGACTCCACTAAAAACGCCAGGTTTTGAAGGTGCAACCAAAGCATCTACGCGATTTCACTTTTTTGTTTGCTTTAGGAAGGAGCAACTATGATCGTTTAGCAGACTAGCGAATGCGCTGGTAAAATATTGTCAGAAGCAGTATAGATATGTTATTCAAACGTTAAAGGTTTACCTATTAATTTCCACGATCATTTACTATGATCATTTTGAGGTGGTGTGTCTTGTCATATGTATTATGGAGGCTTTCTATTCGTTAAAAATGCATTGACCTGCTGGTACACATATCTATCCGATTTCGATTATGCAAAGCTTTTTTACGTGTTTGCAGTGTCATACTATATCTGACAACATGCCATAAATCCAAACCGGTAAAGTGGCAAAAGAAGGATTAGTTAATTCGTGGGGAAATGGGAAGACGACTAACAGACGTAAAAATCGTTGGGAGAAATTGCCCGATTTATTATTTGTATTTGCAGTATATGTATATTGTGTAGCATCTATTTGCTGGCTGTCATTTGTGCAGTATCTTGCCCTCCTCCGATGAACAGTTAAATAGTTGATGATTGAAAAAAAACGTGCAACACCACTCGTATCTATTCATACAAACAAGCAGTAAAAATGAACATTGCGTCTCATGTCTCGTCTAAATTCGAAAGTTTATAATCACAATCACTTATGAAGAACGGGTATACCGACAAGTTTGACGGCATGGATTGAATGTGATATTTATTCAATGCAATTTCACCAAGTTCAATAGCAGTAGTTAGATTTGATAATGATTCGTCTACATCGTCATTCGTCACTCACTATGTCACTATTCATTCAAGTGATAAATTAGTAGTGGGGGCATTCTGAATGCTCTATTTTTATCCAAACGAAGCGAAGTGACGGCTATTATTGTTTAGCGTTGTCCCTGTTGTCGACTCGACTCTTACCAAAAGTCATCATCATTGAATTGTGAACACATTTCCTTATTAGGAATTTGAGAAAATGTTACTAGCATTACTATATTATATATATTTGTCGGTATCGTGTGCGATTGTTTACACATTGGCAGCATCGCCAGAAGGACTACTGAACTCCGCTGACTATGCTTAAATAAAATTTCTGATTTTACTTCTATTGTTTCCTCAAGTCCTTTTGTACAAGCCTTCATCGAGAATTGTATTGGGGAGTCAGAGCAGTCGTAGTCGTGTAATAGACAAGAACCGTAGGTTGCTTTCGATCTTGAACTCTAAGCAGTTGTTGGTGCAGATTCATGTTGTATACGTACATACTATTGTATTAATGTTGAATCTACTAACTACATGTCGAATATTGTACTCCATTATAAATACCACATCACTTTCTACTTGATTTACTTACTTTTCTATTCTGACTAAAGACAAGGTTATATCGACTAGAGTAGTCGCAACAATCAATTTTTTACTTTGAACAAACCACATCCATATGCTCGGTGTAGGTACCATGAGCATGTGTTATTTGACAGACTAGTTAGGATGAGGACTGAGGACTGCACATTCAAATGTACAACCTGTTCAAGTAGTGTTAAAATGACGATTCGTTCGGATACCATACTACATGCTATCCATATCATGATTTTTTTAAAATGATTTGAATGAAATGGAATACAATCGAGCAATAAGGGAACGTTCAATTATTATATAATCACGAAAATGTCGATTTTAGACCCAGTGACACCTTTTGTAATACAATCGTAATCCCTGGACAGGGACCCATCCATCCCCCTATGATTATGTAATCCCAACATGTTTATTTTTAACGATACATAGCACAGTTGTAAACAAAATGCTTTTATTATAAACACTCTTTCGGAACCGCTTGAATTTATTGGGTAGTGAGCTTTGACGGTGAGCAGTGTGAGAAAATGTTTTACAATGATAGATGGGAAAATACGTGACTTGACGTAAAATTTCGTACAAATATTTGATTATGTAATCTTTTGGGATCTGACCAGTAGGTAGGTTAATCATATGTAATATTTTGAGTAAGGACCACCTACTGAGAGTGATTATATAATTATTGAACGTTCCCTTAAAACTAAAGGGTGACTTGTTACCATTTTATGCACTTCCGCACAGGCCACCAAGGAACCCATCAGAAGTATTAGATGTACAAACAGAAATCCCAGGTACAACGGATTTTTAGAATCGATTGCTCGCTGAAAGAAAAAAATGTGCGCAAGTCCCGTTTCCCCGATCCAAAGCAGCATCTGCACAGAACAAGTCGGATTCAACGCGTCGGTCAAAGATTTGACGCGGCGGAACTCATCCAGGATCACATTCTTCAGGGCGGGGACGGTCCCCTTCTTCGAAGTGGCCTCCACATTAAAAGATTTGACAAATCTGACAAAATTTGACGCAGCCTGCCAAACCGTGAACGGCACGGGAACACCAAAGAGAAGTGCCAGTAAATTATAATTTAGCCAATAAATAAATTCGACTAAAATCTCAAAAAGGCCGATAACCAGTTCTGTCGATGAATAATTTTGGTGATGTGATGAGGACGTGTTTGAAACGGGAATTAGAAATCTCAAATGCCCGTCTCCAACCAAATCCTGGAATCCATTTCCCATAACGAAATATCCAAATTCGTCCAAAGTCACTGCGGAAAATATGATGGAGGCGAAGAGCACAAGGAGGATGATTAATTGAGTCACTTTTTCCTTCCAAATGGAGCTTGGCAGTGGGCTATTGTAGCGATGTACTTCGTTAAGAAGATGTTCAATCTTGGATTGTCCACTGGCTCCGTACAATGTCCGAAAGAGTGGGACTAACTGTAAATATTCTAAGGCCACTCGGATACACAAGAAATACTTTTTCGGGGAAGGGGAACTCCAATCGATACCGTAATAAGGGGTTTGTAATTGGTGAAGAGTTGTGGCGATATAAATGAACATGAGGAGCCAGACTAGAAGCGAAAGAATCTGTTATAATTTAAAGTTTTGTTTTTAACAAGCATTTAAAACTACATTCAATTTCAAAAACATAAATAATATACTACCATGTATACCTGCTGCAGCCAAAACTTTTTCAGAGTCCAACAGAGCCTCTCATTGTCAAACACGGGTTTGAATGGGGATTGGCACGTGTAGTACGTAAACTGTGAAGTAGAAATGCAATGGTTTATATTTGTACAATATGAGTCGTTGAAATTCACTTTTGTATTCTGGTCGAACTTGAAATGTGAACGTTTTAATAGATGGCTTTGAGAACACATCTGAGGTACGTGGTGACCAAGTCATTTTCGTTCCCATAAGTAAAATAATTGTTAATGTTAAATACCCTACCCGAGAGAGAGAGAGAGAGCAATAAAACAAGGTGTCCATGCATTCTAATCTAATAGTGCTTTCGCTTGCAAGTATTCAACATTACTGAGGTGGGTAATACTAATACTATTTATAGGATATTGATATTTCACTATTGTGTCTTTTAAAAGCGGAGTTTGAAACTCATTCAAAACCAATCTATTCACTTCATACCGGTCGGCATAATTATTTGCTACTTAATAATCAAACCATAGAAATAATTGCTCATTTCATTCTTTCCTTATCTGTGTCTTCATTCTTTATTCAATTTATCATAAATCAAGCATTGACAGGACAGATATGACGGAGTGGAGCGATATTCCTTTTACAAGAAAATCAATTTGAATTTGATTGTAGCCTGGCTTACAAATAAAACCGATTGTTAGGAATATAAAATGATTATTGACTCACAAAACTCACAATACAAAGCTGCAGTCATAACAGCGGGTGAGTTGAGTGAATGTTTTGAAGGGCAACCTAAAGTTAGATTCCAAAAAACTGATTCTATTAATGCCTCGCGTGCATGTGATAGCGGTGACTGGACTAGGCTATTTTTATCTCTATTCACATTTTCCTGCTTCACTCATTCATTATGAATAATCCAACCCAATCAGAAAGCCATACAAATGTCAACCAAGATTAACTCCGTACGCAAGGCACTATAGGGAAAGTTTTATTCAAATTAGAGTTACCTATTTTATTACATACATTCTTATAAAATATTCTAGAATGCATACAACACCAAAAATACAATATCCCCCAAGTAATACCTGGAACACAGTCACCAGATTGCTATTCAAACTAATCGCTACATGGCTTTGGCTTTCTCCGAGCTTTCACTCAGTTTGTGCCTATCCTCTAGCCAATACTTCCAGAAATAGTAAATCCCCGAGGATGCCAGGTGCTCCATACGCCTGTATAAATAGTACCCACCAGACTTCTGAAAGTACCATGAGAATCTTCTTGGAAACAACTGATCATTCCCGAAGTAAACTTTTGAAGGATGAACCTCATCCTTTCGCAGATGCTTTGCAATCTCTAAAATTTCGGGTCCGTCGCCAACAAACACACTTCTGGTGCAGTTATTCCTGAGCAGTCCAACCATGCTGGAGGTATTAGAGGAACTGATTGGAATTTCGTGAATTTGCCTGAACAGCGAGGAAATCAATTTGTCGGATTTTATGGAATAATTATGTTCTTGAATCTTACTGTGGTCAAATATAAAGCACTGATTTGATTTCGGGTCCAGCCTCCAAAAATGTGCAAAGGATTTTCCAATCCTGGTTCTCAACCAAACAAAAAACTCTTTTCCAAAAGGTGTAGACATTGAAGGACATGGATAATGCGGGTTCCTTGATACTGTGGAATAACGCCTTGTGAACAGGGTGAAACCTTGTAGTTGGCGAGAATTCCGTCACCTTTCCATAAATTTTGGGACCTATAATGTCCCCCAGATTGTCCCCTTTGTACGCACTGTTCAACACCATAGCCATAAACAGCCATACTGCTAGTGCGGTATTTCTCCATTTGTTGTTTCCAGTGAACACAATTGTGTTAAAAATTAGTGTTGTGATTTAAGCTTGGCCCTTCGCCAGGTGTCAGGATTGCGCTAACCAAATGCAAGACTACTGCCGATGTCACAACTGAAACACACAGCGCCAGCCAGACTGCGCTTTAGATTGTCCCCTTTGTACGCACTGTTCAACACCATAGCCATAAACAGCCATACTGCTAGTGCGGTATTTCTCCATTTGTTGTTTCCAGTGAGCACAATTGTGTTAAAAATTAGTGCTGTGATTTGAAAAATCACAAATGGAAAGCTTGGCCCTTCGCCAGGTGTCAGGATTGCGCTAACCAAATGCAAGACTACTGCCGATGTCACAACTGAAACACACAGCGCCAGCCAGACTGCGCTTTGGAAAGGTTTTAAAATCCAAAAGGATTTGACTCCATCCGTGACATTAAGGCACGTTGCAAAGTTGTAAAATCTAGTCTGGATTCTTATTAGATTCATCGCTTCCACATCCGAAATGGCGTGAATGTGTGGGTACACGGTGCTTAAACCTCTTAAATCTGCTGCCAACCGTTCAGTGAGGATTACAATAATAACTTGTAAAACGGTTGGATTTAGGAAGAAAAAATTTTCGAGGTGTCTTGCTTTCCGTATTTTATCAATTGCTTTCATATCCACTGGTGTGTTCGTACCTGACCAGGTTAGGGAATCAATAATCACTGGGATGTTTCTTCCATCACCAGTTACATTCATGATATGTATCTAGCATTCTCTGTCTACATCCTTCTGAGGAACAATTGACCGGATACAGTCTAAACTCTATTTGGAAACGCCTTTGACTTTTGAAATTACAGAATTTACACATGAATACTGTATCAGATGGAACATCTTGTAAAATTTCCGATGACTGGGTTACGTTGTACGTGAAGATGTATGGGTACTGCAAAAAAGAATTTTGGAACAGCAGCTGGGTAATTTGTTTGAACTTGAAGTACTCCAGAGTGGGTTCAGAATGATTAGAAAACACAAAAAACACGTGGAGGTCCTGCACTGCTAGAGTTGTAGATTGTAAACGCTTTTGTTTGGGAAAAATCTTCTTAAGCCTACAGAAATGACCATGATTTATACAATATTGTCTTGCCGAGTCAAACCCAAGTTGGAACAAAGCAGTCACAATGAATTTGCGAGAGTCTTTGGGAGAGTAGTGAATCACAAGGGAAACTGTTTGGCATGTTGTCCACCAATGGAATGATGTCTCAAGCAGAACTGAAGAGTTTATCTGTCCTACATAGATGGAAAACGGGGAGGACATGAGTGTAAATTTTCCAGGAGTAAACTCAACATTTTCTTGTAGAATTATCAAATTGTAGCAATCGTTGAATTCAGTCAGCCAATTAGTATGCGGCACCACTACCAACTTCAAAGGCATAAAATTTCCTAAAAATATTAGAACAAAAATCAACAACCAGTTGTTTCGTTTCATATTTCTTTCTTTACTAAATTGCACGCAAATCTAAGTGTGAGCTAAACCTTGAAAGATTGCGTACCGTTCCTTTCATTTTTCTATCTAGAATCGTTTTCCGATTATGCGTACAGTACCCAACTATTATCGGATTGGACATCACACTTGAGATATATCTATTTGATGAAATTTGTGCTTGTAAAATGTAAAATGTCGAGTTGTGTGTCAAAAAAGGTTATATATTATGTCAACATTGCCAGTTTAAAAATTGTGAATTTCGTTGATAAATTGTAGGTATTTGCAAACAAGAAAGCAAATTCTTAAAATACATAAATTATTAAATAAATTGTTGGGTAATAAATCCACGGTATATCCATCCACTTTAACTATCAGTTTTACAAATGATTGCTTCTCATAGGAACTTTCTGTTATTTTATATATTTGTAAAGTTTATTTTCCAGAATTGTTGTTCTCACCGACAAAAATAATATATTATGTACATTCGCAAAAAACTATTACATACATACGTTAATAGTACATAATATTCGTTGAACATATCCTTCTCCTTGTCACCTTATTTCTCAAAGCTAACAATAAACAGGGTGATTGTGAGAGCTAGCAACTAAAAAGTAATATAGTTTATGAATATCAATCATGCAACAGTAAAAATATAAATATATGCTTACACCAAATACCTGCGATAAGAAGGAGTAGTTAATTTGGAACATTCCATCCACTCCGATTCCAACGGTAGCTATTCCCACTTCCTTCACAGTAGCCATCCATTGCAATTCATCATTCCAGAAATTCTGTCTGCATTCTTGACTAGCAAGCCACGTTGTAAACCAACTCATCTACAATAATAATAATGTACATAATATTTCATCGTAATTTGCCACCCAAATTTCTATTGATTACCAACTTTTCTCTGAACTTCCGCAGACGTCACCAAAGTGGCAATTAGCAGCAGAGTGTATCCAGCAAATGTTGCAATGGACACGCCATCTCCGCCTGTCACTGTATGCTGAAAGTAGAACACAACCCCCATTACATTTTCTACGATCCACAAAAGCATCAAGAAGGACCAGGTTTTATTAACTGAATCTGACATTGCAATTCATCATTCCAGAAATTCTGTCTGCATTCTTGACTAGCAAGCCACGTTGTAAACCAACTCATCTACAAAAATATAATGTACATAATATTTCATCGTAATTTGCCACCCAAATTTGCAATTGATTACCAACTTTTCTCTGAACTTCCGCAGACGTCACCAAAGTGGCAATTAGCAGCAGAGTGTATCCCGTAAATGTTGCAATGGACACGCCATCTCCGCCTGTCACTGTATGCTGAAAGTAGAACACAACCCCCATTACATTTTCTACGATCCACAAAAGCATCAAGAAGGACCAGGTTTTGTTAACTGAATCTGCGAGACTCTTCACTTTGTAAAATTCGCTAATTATGGCACCCATCACTTGTGAAGCTTTGCCCCGCATTTGGCTTATTTTCGACGCAATATCCTCCATGAAATCCGCAAAGTTTGAGACTGCCAGCCAAATTGTAAATGGAACAGGGACCCAAAAGAGGAGTACCATTGAGAGATATCGAATTTGATGAGCAAGATCTAACACAAATTCGGTTACGCCAAGAAGAACATCTCCCGTACAAAATTCCTCCATTGTTGAAGCCTCTGACGTGTTAGTTGACGGTGATATAGCAGACATATAAAATCTTATCCGTCCCATATTCACAAAACTTCTCAAACCTTCTTGACTCATCCATTTTCCCTGTGAAACCAAGACTTGCAGGAAAGTGACTAATCCGCAGGTAAATATTCCAGCTGAAATTAGTAATTGGCCCAGTCTCTCTTTCCACTTGGCTGTTGGCAGGGGGCTACTGTATTCATGGATTTGGTTGACAAGGTGTTCGATCTTGACATTGTCCACTAGCAGTGAATAAAATCCAAGCTGTGGTAAGAAACTGAGCACAAAAGAAGATGTGCCGGAGAAGCTGAAAATACTTCACGGAAGATGAGGAGATCCAGTTAATACCGACTAGTTTCGCATTTGTTACAGAATAAATAAGGGTAAGAAGCCAGGATAGGACGGAAATGACCTATTGAAAGGTTACACAATGACAATATTTTATTATACATTTTGGGGGGTTTCGCAATATATTATAAATGCAATACGCAAAATTACTACAAATACCTGCTGTAGTCGAAATTTCTTTAGAACCCACCTTCCATCGACAAAAACAGGCTTGAAGGGACACTGACAAGTGTAGAAGATGAAGGTGATGTATACAAGGACTGGCTGATATAGCGACTTACTTCGTGTCTCTTCCTCGTTCCGCTTGAGGCTAGTTAGCCATGGGTATGCTTCTAATTTCGGCTTGAAGAAAATAAGTGATTCTTCGGGGGAAAGGGGCATCATTTTCGACGGTGTCCGAAATGAATTTGTCAGCATCATAACAATTTTCTCCTTTATACGTAAGTATTTGCTGCTGTGTTTATTACTTTCTTTTTCAAATCCTTTTTTGTACTAGAGTACAACTATATGTGGAATAAATTCGGAACAAAGGACATTTTTGTACGAAAAGCTATTAGTCATTCTTTTAGCATTGTTCGTTTTCTAAAAGCATATCTGTTTCGTGTTTGTTCGCAGTCACGTTAAGTGACTTTTCAATATAAAATCAATTTAATGATAAACACATCGCGATTCCATTTC
>JAANSN010002647.1:0-22762 GCA_036850665.1 Dicranocentrus wangi
TAGTAGGGCTTGCAGTGGATTGTAATAAAAAGGTAAAATGTCATTGTATTCATTATTTAATTGTTAGTCAATCTACATGACTAAGATCGTCGTTTATCTACATAAAACTAAACTTTTGTTTGATTCTATTATTTCCAGTGGAGCGAGGCCGAATGGACATCGATTATAATTGGGCTGATCCTTTTCACACCTGGATCTTATTATTCATATTTAGCAGTTCATGCGTACTGCTGCACCCCTGGGTTCATTCCAAAGGACATTCCAAATATTTGAGTACGCTAGCTTATTATCATCACTTCATATCAGGTCCCTTTCAATTTTTATGATTTTACGTACATGTGTAAGTCAAAATTGAGTTGATGAATCTAAGAATTAATCAAAACCTATTTTCTAAAACCGGTCCCCATTATAAACAGTCAAATTTAGCGTGTATTTATACTAAATTGAATTGATGTTTGAAAGCCATTTCCCTGAGACCTATCCCTTTTTGAAGCCACCAAATTTAACGTGTAATTGATGCTTAATTGGCTCTTGTAAAATAAATAAATTTCAGTTTGATGTTAGAACTATAAAAAATGTCACGTGCGTTGGCTCCATCTTTGTATTTTTTCACGTCATCCCTATTTGTAGTGAAAGTTACGCGAGATGCATGCATGAGATGAGACCAATTCCACTTGTCCGTTGAGCGGCAGGTGCTGCTTGTTCAACTACTATAAATATGAGGATAAGTCCCAAGTTTATATTGTAAGAACAAGTAGCTCAGTTTTTGTTAATACATACTTAGCAGTAGCATATTATTGCCTGCCTAATATTATATTTAGTTTTATTATTAGCTCTGGTTTGACACTCTGAAAGAGAGTTTATACCAAGTATTTACACCATAATCGTATCCTTAGTACTTTAAATACTAGTTAATTGTACAAAAACGCATCCTGTGGGGGTATTATTAGTCAATAGTAATTTTAGTGAGTGAAATATGAGTGCATATAACATTTATAAGTTCGGTTTGAAAGAAGAATTCGTAGCACAACATAGATATTTAGGTTAAGTGCGAGACAAAGTGAGTAGGCTGACTTCTCCATAATCACATAATAATAAGCGTAAGATAAGTTCTGTGTATTGTAATTGACACAGTGTCGGTTGTCGGTAGCCATACGAGCTTCCTCCAAGAAGTTCCTCGACTCTATGACGAGGTCAACCCACGAACCAAGTATCAGAAGGTATAGTGTTATGCCGAGTTGATTAGGAAATGAATACCACTTTCATCATCATCCTCCCTTTTGCCCAGAAAAATGAGTAATGTGATAGCCACAATTCCGAAAGTGAAGCATACAAGTGTTTAGTTTTCAAAGGAATAACCGGATGGAAGGTTTAAGCACTACGAACTCAATTGTGGGGGTGTCCACTTACCTTGGGACGAATGTAAACATCTTGCGGGAGTAGTAATGAGTAGTAAAACGAAGCGTCATTCCTAAGTATTGCTAAGAAGAAAAGACAGTTCAGTCCAAGGCGTAAGCCTAAGTCTAATTGTAAGCTGTGTGTTTTGCTCCCCACCAGGCATACTTATACTGAAGGAACATCATTTATAATGTCACATATTATACTTTTCGTCAGTCACACGAGTGAAGGTGAGTGAAATCAAGCCGGATGGATATAGTTCATTCATCCGTTTCTCCCTCTTCAACTTTGACATTTTAAATTGCTTTCGATGAAACTACGCGAAGGAGGCCATTCACGGTATTCCACCATAAGCAAAGTAACTGGGCAAGTTACGACGACGAGTGATTCTCGAATTAGTTTAGGCCTCCCACATCTCGATCCCAATATGCTAAAAGCAGTTTCCCATTAGTGCTGATTTTACCTTGATTTTTCTCTGGATTACAACCAAGTCCTTAGAATGCCTTGAAATGCAGAGGCATAAAATTTCTCTTTTCCTTTTTTGCATATGAATTCAGAGCTCCCGCATGCTTCCACTTTACCAGGATACATACTCTACTCTTGCATAAAAGGTCTAGACATTGTGCCAACTTTTCGTGTTCCCAGGCCAAGATACGCCGATAGTAGTGAATACATCAAGAATGAACGCACTCACAGAAAGGATGCATATAAAATATAGATACAGTTATGGTAGTGCTTTAATTACGACTACGATTTCGGAGTACAGCTCCTCCAAGTTTTGCGTTTCCTTTCCTCTCCTCTTGCATGATGGAGGGAGGTAATGCAGGGCCAATTCTACTACTTCACTTGATACGAAAAACTGATTCAGTGTTATATGGTTGCTCCCACCCATTTTTTTAGGATGAGAGTGTATACATAATGCATTACGGGCATTAGGGCTGATAGCTTCTAGTTTTAAGAGCTTCCATTTACCATTGCATTCCCCCTTTCATATTGCCAGTGACTTTCCTTCCTTTCCACACGGCTGCTCAGGATCAATACATCTGTGAATGAAAAGAAGAAGACGAACTAACATGTACGATATGGTGAGGGAGGTAGAGAGAGAGAGAATGAGAGAGGAAAGTGAAAGATAGAGGGGCCCAACAATTTTCAAAATCGTTTTACGTCAGAGAATCCTACTGCCCTCATTTAACAACACACCCGATCCCTAGCGATAGTCAAGTCCCCATTTCATTGAAATATATTAGAGAGCGAATCCTGGCTGAAAGTTCACTTCTCTGTGCTGCACACACTGCCTCCTGCACACACTACTATTCTGTTTATTGCAACAACGATAATGCCGGCACAAGAAGAGTGAAAGTTAAGCTGTAGTAACCCGTTTTGGGAGGAAAGTACTGCATGAATGAAACTCTACCTAAGAGAACTGCCTGGTATTCAATACCCTATTTTAATATTACCTAGTAGCTTCCTGTCTGCCTGCACAAGGAGCATGCAAGGGAATGCTGTAGTATCTATAATGCATGGAGCACAAAGCGGAATTTTCATTATACAATTTAGTTTTTAATGGGACTCTGTCCAACTTTTGGAGAGGAGCAAGGAATGAACAGGTCCGTTCCAGTATTAGTTGTTGTTTTTGTTGTTGTTGTTGTGTGTGAATGTGATTGATTAGCCCAAATGTGTCTATTTTTACACAATGTTTAAAACATCGTTATGCAAATTGCAACTAATACGCTATGAATTAATGTCTTAATTGTTTCGTCGTGTTCAAGTCCTGTTGCTTGCTTTCGTAGCAGCATTGACGCATTCCACGAGCCCTTTTTAGGGAAACACTGACTAGCTCTAGCAATAACATCAGAAAAACGTGCATGTATTTTCCTGACCATTATGCTCACGTATTTAAACTGAAAGGTCCATATAGGTTTAGCACAAATCCAGGGCTTACAGCGTCAGCCATGTAGAACTAGCATTAGCCAATAATGGTCACATTGCGAAAGGAAAGGAATAATTTGGACTAACGAGTAGTAGTAGTAGATTTGTCCGTAGTAGTGGTCCTTGAATACCTCACACAATTTCGTGGTGTCTACTTTCCTTCCTTACGGATGCACATACACACATATGCCATCCTGGAGAAGGTCCATAGACAAGCGTCGGTTTTGTTTTTTACATGCTGGAGGCCCAAAAACCTGTTGTGTAATTTCCCTACTTTCTATGCTTTCTCCTTCCGATGCGTAATACTGACACTCTATGTGCCATTGGTATGTGCATAATATGGGATAAAAACACAAACAAAAAAATAATGCCGTATATCAGATTTATATGTTAACGGGGATAATATGCTTTTCCACTATTCATGAAACTAAATCCGTCGTGACTATAAATACTGTACAAAAAATAAATAAATATATATAGAGACGCATACATAAAAACACAAACATGCATGAGGATATTCAGGGATAGTCTACAGGTAGGTAATACAAGGTGGCTAATATGTGTATTTCTTAGAGAAGAGAGATCTTTGTAGAATGGAAATGTGATTTGTTGGCTTTCCTTCTTTACACTAGACAAGGTATGCATTTTCCCATATTGATTTCCTTCTACTAGGCTAAGCCATAGAGATCGTGACGTTTTTCATATCCTGCTCCCTGAACGTCACCCGCTTTCTCAAATGACGTCAAGGAACGAGCTCAAGTTGTAGGTTATCGATTTCCAAGAGTTATGCGGTATAAGAGGACAATATTGTGTGTACATTTCTTTGTATCCAGCTCTCTCCCTCCTGCCCCCGAACACAATTGTGTGTGCATCTTAGCTGGGAAGCTTACTTTTCTCATGCCCGTGAGAAGGAAAGCAATTTTTGCAACTCAATTTCATGAATTAGCCCAATTTCCCATGCAAACCTTATGCTCCTGCTCCTGCTGCTTCTATAGTTACATTCCCAGAAAGGCTTTTCCCTTTTATCCCTTTTCTTGCACCAGCCGACTGTTATGCAAAAGTTTGTCAGATTTGTCAGACTCCTTTCGCGATTCGTGAAATGGATATCCCTACGTACATTTCGGATACATTACCACACCGCCCTTATAATATGTATCTATTAAAAGTGTATCTACCTATATTTTCTCGGAATAAAATTGCAGCTCGACCTCAGCAGGACACTGTTTTTCATACTATTAATAATAATAACGTTCCCTCCAATTGCGTTCCTACTCAGACTCGCTGCTATTTTTAAGCAAACTTGGAACTGCTGCACCATTCCATCAAAGCGTCGTCTTTAGATTAAATTTCTTGTCTATCATGAAACGGTAACTAAAGCCGACTTGGTTGAACTTGAGACACAGATGCATGAGACAGAGACACACACACTAATCGATAGTTTACATACGCTATATATATATGCCGTTTCCGAAATTAGTTTCTAATTTGCGTCAACGTTTTACTTTCCCAAAAAAGGAAGATAGATAACACACGATACGATGACATAAAAATGTTTCTATTCTCATTTTCCCTCATACTACGAAATTTCATTGAGGTAGGTTTGTGAATTATAGATCAGCCTTGGCTTTGGCTTTTTCCTTTATTGAAACCCAACACCCGCAATTCTTATCTTGGGTCTAAACATGATACACCTATTGATTTATGCATGTGCCTTTAATAAACGTGAACCGTATCGAATCCATCCATATACACATGTAATTCAATACAAGGGGAAAGCGGAAAGCCATAATATAGTCAACAGTGTGTACACACAGAGCAGAGGAGTGACGTATGGCCGGATGGTGTTGTTATAGAGTTTACGATCCTCTCCTCACTGATATGCAGAGATAAAACGCTGGGCAATTTATGTGTGCTTATAATTGAGCGAAAGTGAATGATGTATCATGTGAGAGCTATTTTTATTAACCATGTTCTCAAGCAAACCTTTGATATCCGTACGTAAAAGGCTATTTTTACGTGCAATGAACAATTTCTGGATGGGAATGGGAATTGCGTACGCACGTACATTACAGACGTGTCTTGCGTGCGTATACATTCCTCCCAGAAAAAAATACGTTTCTTTTTTGTGGTAAACAGCAAAATAACCGAATAATTAAGTTGCGAGACCAGGTTTTTTTTGTCCCTGTGTGGTGTGACGATAGTCATTCTAAAGATAGAATTATTGGAAATCAAGAGTAGCCCGTGCAAGTATTACAAGAGCCATGTTGATATGTATGTAGAAAAAAGTAAGTCAGTCCACGTGGGAAACATTATGGACATCATAAGAAGGACTGAGGAGGACTCAAGGTTAGTTACATGGCGAGAGTTACTCCTGCATCAAGATAAAAATCAATTCTTTAAGGAAACAAACAACATATATATTAGCTTAGTCAGCGATTGCCACATGTCCACAGTGATCGTAAACGATGTTGTCGAGTCCCACCACCATCACCACCACCAGTTTTCGAATATCCGTGGTGTATATGCTTTTTTACTACCGTTTGGAGCAACTCTGGCCATTAAGTCAGTGTAATTATACGTAGAACGTATGACGGGAGCTCATAATTTTCTCAGAATGGAGGGCAGAATTTGTGTTTATTGCTGACAAAATGCCACTTAAGGTATATCAATGATTGATGATTTTGCATGGTTGAATGATATACACATATACATTTCCAAGACCTTGATACCCTGGTCTAAATATGCGCAGCACCGCTGACATTGGCAAACGACTGTCAATGTGCTTTAATAAATAATTGGAAACATGAGGGGAGGGGAGAGTTAATCAGGAGTAAACGGGAAATCCTGATGGGCCTTTACCCAACACAAGATTTCGCCTACGACCTCCGTCGACCAACTCAAGTGTATATGGAAAGGAGGCTAATGGCATTTTAAAATGTCAGCGAGCATGTTAAAATTAATTTTGTGTCTTTGAATTCAACTGTCCCAAAATGTCACGTTTTTGCATGAGCTGATAGAGAGGAAGGAGATATGTATGTATGTAGAGCTGAAAGAGCTGTCGTGTTGCAAAGCCAATCTTGAAGCTAACACACGACGGGAGCGCCTTTGATATTTACTTTGGAAAAGGGAAAGGTGAAAGTGAACCTGGGAAATTTTAAAGTAATGGAATCTGGAATCCACCTTGTGCTTGCTGGCTGCTGTTGCTGCTGACTACAAGATACAAGATATATGGAACTCCTGTGTATTTCAGCCTTTGCACTCCCCCCCTCTCTCTCTCTAGCAATCTAGCAGCAGAGAATAAAGTGGAAAAAGGATAGCAGCTCCCGTTCGCATGATTGTTGCATCCCGTTTTCTACTTACAGACACACATACACCCACATTTGTTTGCCGAATATTCAATGAGTCTTGGTGTTTTGTAACGTGCCACATTACAAACAACCCGTATGCTATGCTATAATTCCATAAGGTTTAAGCTTTCTCCTGCTTTGTCGTCGTGGAGGAGGTGGGGAGCTCTTTTTGCTTCCAAGTGTCCCTATATCAACTCGAGATTCATTGAGACATTCCATCCAACCAACTTTGAACTTAAAGTTTGCAATTCTCGTTTTCCATCCTCACTTGTGTACAATCAAGGGGTGTACTTGTGTATAAGTTATACATTCATATTATATACTACGCCACATACAGTGGAGCAGTGAATGAAAGACGAGGAAAGGATTCGAACCGGAAGGTCGCGCTGGATTTGGCAGAACGAAAGGTATTTCCCATAAAAGAGCGCAAATAGGCGGAAGGAAGCTAAGGAGAATAGCGGAAATCTAAAAAATCTCATGATGACATTTTCACCATACCAGGTTTTCACTCTGTGAAATCATGTGAACACTTGGGGACCGTGGTTTTTCTCTTTCTTTCTTTTTTTTTGCGAAAGTACGAATACGAACATGGCTGTGTTGTACAGGCAAAATGAAAAAGGACGGATACCCACAAACAATCCGTAATAGCGTAAGCCCCCAATAATAATAAAGATGGAATTATTTCTTTTGTCTTCTTGTAAGGTACCTTCTCTTCAGAATCCCAAAGTCATTGGTGGAACTCAAATCTAATGGAATATACCTAATCAAAATCATTTTGGTAGAACCACGCCTGGTGATGGCTGGGAACGTTTTGCATTTATATGGAAATATTGTAATTTAATAGAGAAATTGTTGAATTTTGAATTGGAGACAACACATGCCATGCTGTTTCGCTTTCAGAAGTCGCGAGTAATGTGTGTCAAGTGAATTCCTTGTAACATCGACTGTGCGCTTTCGACTTTCGACGGAGCATGGAACGCGGTCACAGGTGAATAGCATGATGTGAGTGGGCTCACAAATGAATCCTTTTTCTAGGAATACCCAAAAAAAAATAATTTCACTCACTCACAATCGGTTCCTTTAAGTTACATTATATTATCTTCTATTCTACTCGCACTCTTCCTAACTCATATTCCCCTCCTCATTGTTAGTTAAACGCGTAGGCTGGAGATCTACAGGCAACAATAAACCAAAGGAAACCTAACAAGGTCGTGCATTATTATGTGAACACTATTAAACAATCTTTTCTCATTTTTTCCATTTTTATTATAATATTATTTGCCTCATGTCCGTAACAAGGTGCAACATCGTTTTTATTCTAGGTGTATTATTATTATTAGTACTGCTATCACGCAGAGTAAGTAAATACCCCCTGTGCATCAAGTCGATATAGGAGGCATGTTGTTGCTTCATGAATTCAACATTTTGGGTAGTTTTGCATATCCATTTTTAGAGTAAACTGTGTACTAAACCGGCGTAATTATTGTTTTAAACTAAGGTAGGATTTGTTGGGGTTAGTCGTTGAAAATATCATAATAATAAAGATTTAATCTCTTTCACGATTCTTGGGGTGAATTTCGACGCAAGCCATCCAGCACTACTCACGATTCTTAAGCAAACAACCGTTCAATTTATAGTAAGTAAGTTTATATATAGGAAAACTTTTGTTGCGGACGATTCTGCTTTGCTTTTGAGTGTCTCGTCATGATCGATAGTTATAATATATTCTATACCATTTTGTCAGTTTGTTCCATGAATTAGGCAGTATACTACACACATTGATAAACAATTCGACTGGCTTCCGTGCAAAATTAAAAATGTAGGCCTCCAAGTTAGACACTGTGGAACTGGGAAAAGCTTGTTGCACATTTTGCAATAAGCGAAAGTGGATATAGGTATTGCTACCTGGTGGATGTGCTGAACGTAGCAAGCAACAGTCAGTCCTTGTCAAACTTTTAATTCATTCAAGCCACCCACGCCAACACGCCGGTTTCCTAATGCCTAAAGCAGTTTTGATTCTTTCCACTGGAAAAGTCACAGTGTTTACTTGCCAATAAATTCACTCCCACGAAGCTCAAGTAATATAGCTTTACATTTTATATCACTTACCTGTCGTTTCTCTCCCTAATGCGAATACACATATTTGCTCTCGTTAGCTGAAACGTGCACGCACACTACAGAAATTGTGGAAATAAACATGTGAACCTTAGAGTTTTCTCCTACGGACGTTGCTCCTGTTTGTCCTCCGAATATTATGCATCAATGGACTAATATCTTTAGACATTTGGAAGATAGATTCGCTGGATAGAGTGATTTTATTTTGTTTATTTGAGTCTTGTCTCGCATTTCCCTTTGGCTTTTACCAGCTATCTATCTAGTTGTAAGTATGTTGTGATTATGAGTTGTTTATTTTATTTCATGTATAGCAAGGACTTTTTTTTCATAAGACATAAATAAAATTATTGATTGCGATTTAAAAAGAAATGCAGAATATGTAATATGTGTGGCTCTGCAGGGGATGTTAAGATGTATCCTAAATCATTAGCTGAATGACGTTATCCCACCTACATTTATTTGTAGGGATTTTTCATCCATTGCGCGTCTATAAGTCTTGCCATATGGTATTTTAAAGGCACAGAGTGACAAGATTTAGTACTGTAATGCAGAATTTCGCAAAATGTACCCAACATACCTTCACAGCATTCTTTCTTTGCGCGTTTCCTTCCGGTGCTTTCGTGTTATGAATGACTTATTCCGTGCATCATTCTTACACCTCCTAGCATGGTCAACTCATTGACTTTGGTGAGTCGTCATCCTTCTCTCCCTATCTGCCAACGCAACGGCTGGAAATAAAATCAGAGTCCCGCTTTGATGTCACCACCACAAACCTAATTTCCGTTTTATATAGGAAGTCGTCGTCGTCGTCGTCGTAAGTGAATTTCAATTCAAATTAGGTTAAGGAAACTGATTACGAAGTTATATTGAAGTGTGAAATGTGATGTGGTGCAATATACGGGGAAAGGGAATGGCTGTAGTTATTCATATTATTATTCATCCTTATATGAACATGTACATTTATTTATATGCATTGTGACTCCTTCTGGTTACTCATTTAACAGAGAATGTGACCCTTTTGGCGTTCCCATATTCACATCTCGGGAAGACGACGAAAGGATGATGTTCACTTAAGTCTGATATACTTTATGCAAGAAATGACTAAAACATTATAAGAAAAAGCTCGCAGTACTACCAGCACCACCACCACCACCAACCCAACAACCGTCATTGCTGGCCATAAACCCATGACACTTGCAGTTATACTGCCTGAGCGGTTTAAGGTATTGCATGGTTGCATGTTGATGTTGGGTGCAACAGGCATCCTCATTACTAAATATTAGATGATGATGTTCCTCATCAATCCCCAAGCACTCCGCAGAGACGACTCTTTATTCTCTTATTCTCCCAACCAAACAGGAAAATAGGGCAGGGGCAATAGTCATTTTGCATGAATGAAAATGATGCATGTGGAAGTAATTGAAATGGGAGGAGATTTCCAGTTTGAGCCCTTAATCCTGGAAACATCCCGATTTTCTCTGCTCATCCACTTGTTGTAGCCCTTGAGCCTCGAAATGCATCATAAAGTTGGGGAAATGTTGAGGAAAATGTAGGAAATTTTACGAAAATTGAGAACAGATGTGAATTTATTTTTTTATTGGTGCATCTCTCCTTTCCACGCACAATGTGAAGCATCTCTTTGACTTTACTTACTCATTCTCAATCTCAGCCTGACGTCATCTCAATGAATGAGAGGTACCACAACAACATCAGCCCAGCGGTATGGTATTCAATGAAAATCTTCTGAGCGCTGAATCTTCATCTTCTTGGCGACCCAAGTATGCACTGCCTGCCTGCCTGCACACTTCCACTACTACAAAAACAGCCTTATTATTACTGTACTATCCCACAGGCAGGCAGGCAGAGATACCTCCTTATTATTATACCTTTACAAAATTGTTGAGCATAATGTCAAAGGAAATCTTATTCATCCCTTTATTTCCCCGTCTTACAGACATACTTATCTGCATACTATATCACAGTGTGAGGCGTCCAAACAACCAAATATAAAAAGTAACGTTATAAAAACCGTCTACTACTCCAACAACACCGACTGAATGGGCCTTTTTTGCTCTTTACTTACACAGATGTAGAAAAAACGAGCTGCTGCTGCCTCCTTGCTTCATAAAGTCAGTCTCTCTCTCTCTTTCTGGGTGTACACACTTTTATATCTATAAGGATATACCTAAGTCATCTTCATGATGATGAGGATGAGGGGCTGTGTGAGGCAGCGAATCTGGACTACTCATTCTTCGAACTAAAAAAATGACTCGTCCAGTTTCTTTGTGTGGAGATATGCTAGGAAAAGTCTCACTCACTCACTCGCGGCTGCTATGCTACCACCACTGCTTTTTATTTGTGAGAAGACCAAGTTACTTGGATGAGTTTTTTTATAAGAGACATTTGCCACTTGTTGTAAATATGCTTAGCAGCCCGGCTTAAGCAACTCTTTATATGAACTTCTTGTATTGAGTTGAGTAGCATTTCATAAGAAGACGATGAAGAAGAAGAAGAATGATTTAGCGATCGTGAATCTCAAAACTCATATTATTTATCCGATTATCATAGATTTAATCAGATTTGACATTATTAACTGTGCCCTTCGCTGATTTCCCTGTAAATGACTATGATGATGTAATCTGATTTTATGAAGGCTTCAAATGTGAAAAGTTTTACTGTTAAGGGAAATTCGATTTTTTAGGCTGTTGAGCAAGAAGAATGGTTTCTACTAATTTCAGAGACTATAGTCCATTTCGAGATTCCCAAGTTGTAGCAGCTTTTCACCTTGTTTTCTTCGCTTTTTCCATCTATATTATCTAGAATTGGAGATTGGGCTCTAATTTATAGCCTTGTAATGCTGGATAATATAGCTATAGAGTCTTTGCGCTGGCTGAGGGGGGAAACCGGTGGCAACTGGTTTGGGGCCAGCGCCGAAGAAACTATAATCCCTGTATTCTGTATATGAATTCCCCAAGTTAAATTGCAAGTTCCTCCATGTGAAATAATAAAATTTGAGAACTACTTTTTGTATCAAGCTGTCAGCAGAGAAAGCAATAATCCGAAGAATGTGAGTAAAATCAAATACGAAATCCACAATAATTCTCGCATTACCAAATTTGGGCTCAAATAAACAAGATTTACCTGTGTAATTTGCGATAGAAGTGGTTATACTTGGAGCTCTCTTTCTCATTCCAAATGGTCCTTCTTTGCCATATTCCACTTACCATTTTAGCACTTTTTTCGCTGAGGACGATAATGTGATCATGTGGTTGCGAAGCTCTCACATCGACCTATAGAATCGAATGGCATGGCATCATAATATGCGTGTGTGCAGTGCACTATGCTGGAGGGCCATTTTTTATAACGACACATAAAGCGTAAAGGAAGTCCTCCGGGTTTCCTTTGGCTAAACAAATATGGCTAACTTGAAGAGAGATCATCATCAATTATTTTTACATGAATATGACTGGTCAAGTGATGCAAACAGTTGAAACGAGGAAAAAATCTAGTTCTACAAAGACAGAAAAGATGATCGGGGGAAATATCATATCCACTGTGCTGTGCTGGATGTGTGATAAACATGGTGTATCGTGCGCTATTAGTTAGAGCCGAGTAGTGGAACGAGACAAGAAAATGGTGGTGGTGTCGGGATGATGCGAGTAGTAGAAAATGATATTATTTGAAACGCTCGTATTTCTGATCCATCAATCCGTTTCCATAAAACGTGTAACATGTCCGAGCTTTTACAACTTGCAGCGTTGTTGTTCCCCTTCCAAACATAAAATATCACTTCTATGAACACGACAAAAAAGGGAAAATGTCTTCCCATTTGCATATTATTCGAAAGAATGGCTCTTTTCTGTGAGTAGGAGACATACACAAGCTGACCAGAGGGTATTGTTTGCATATTATTATATGCATGTGCTGTGCTTGTGCATGCCTGCACATAATGCATAAAAAAAGTTTTCTGTTCTGACAGAGTAAACTCCAGCCACCACATTCGTTCATTGTAAGAGGATTTTTTGGAAGGATTTGTGAATAGAGAGACTTGCTCACTTATTTCCTTTCCGTTGTAGTTTCACCGGGATGCACACTCACTTCACTCCTTGATTAAGTTGGAGAATTATATATACATGTTATTAGAGCACGCGCCTATTAGCACAATGAACCCTTCCTCTCCAGCGGAAAAAAATTATTGAGAGCTTAACCTGCTCTCTCTCTGCCTTTGTTCCGGTTCATATAATAAGCGGCGGCTCCGAAAGGGTATGGGAGAGAAATCGGACACCGAATGTTCATTTTCAGAGATTCCTTGGCAGGGATTTTCACTTTCTTTAGACCAACTGTGAAATATAATTGTTGTTTCTCAGAAGTTTCTCGTAGTCCTAATTGCTCGGTTTGGAGCATATCAACTTACAATAAACTACCTATGTTAAAATATTAGTATTATAGGGAAATTTATGGATATAAAAACTGAAAAACGGCACACTGCATAAATCATCATTTTGGGCAGTAAAAATAAGGTATATCGCTGGAGCGAGTCAATTGCGTGCCTTGAAGAGTGCATTTGCATTCTATATGAAGTCATTTCCTTTTGCACATAGGTGTATATATTTCTGAATCTCTTTGGTTTCTTCTACTCGCTTGCATTTCGGGAACAAGGAGAATGGGCAGCTCCAAAATTGATGTGTCCTCATGGGTCTTGTGAAGATATTACAAGGTGGCCTTTGATTTCCTCACATATATGGAAGGTTCTTTTTGAAAAAAAAACATGTAATCCGTCCAAGCTCAAATTCGAACGTTTTTATTCTACATCCCGGTCTGGCTATACGTAGTAGGACTGTCAGTTACCACCACCACCAAGTTCTCTCTCAAATGAGCTTGACGCTAGACACACTTGCTGATTTCTACACTCAAAGTTAAAGTTGGAAGGTTGGCCAAGAAAGGATTACAAATCACACTCCACTACTTCCACGAAAAAAGTGTATAGAAGCGTATTGCGCCCCGTCCGTCAGCATTATATATTGTATCCATGATAGAATCTCATTCCAACTCGGACCGAACGTAACAGAAGCTGTGTGTAAAAAAACATGGGCCAACATAGAAAGTGATATTTTCATTACATGATTAGAGAATATCGTGACTGGAATTTATCAACATTTTTTATACACACTAACAGATAAAATGGTCATTTTTGGGGGATTTTCCCTCCCGCCAGGAACGTACCCGACTAATAATAGTCTTAATAGTTTATTATGACATTCATGTCAGATGCATATATCGATACATGTAATGTACTGCTGATCTAAAAATAACCGTGTGAAATCGTGATTGACGTCAGTCAATCTAGATGCAGTTGGTATAGGATGACTTGATTTTGATTGATGCGAGCCAAACGAACAAAACAAGCGAGGACTAAACTAAGGAGCCGGAGTCAACCTCCGGAGGATGCGGTTCATGCATGGTAGCTAAAGCTGCTGAGGAAAATAATATTGTGTCTTGATGTGAAACTAACTATATGTTTTTTAGGAAATGTTTACCTTCGTAGTGACTCAAATAGTGTCAATCACCCGATCAACATTATAAAATTTCATACTAATATTATTTTGTTGACGCCGTGCTCGTATGTATATAATGACTAGCCAATTACTTCCGCCTAAAACGGTGCTATATAAGTATATTATTGCGTAATTTGATTTATCCCGTTTTACGCTGTAACAAGCAAAACGAATGCCCTAAAAATACACCAGACTCGAGGAAACGTCCCATGGATTTTAAATTATTCAAAGGAAAATATAAAAAAAAACTTTCCTTTTCTTGTTCAATAACTCCGGTCCCGTATATTTCCGGTATAGAGGTTTCCCTCCGTGAAATAAAGTGGTGGAAACTACCCAAAATGTCATGTTACTGGCAATAAAGCACCTTTAAAAACGCTGAATACAATCATCCATGAGGAATAAAAAGCTGGAAGGAACCGGCTGGAAAAGTACACATAAAGGGAAAGCATGAAAATGTGTTCCGTCATGACGCTAAATTGACGTGACGGACGTCAACACGTACATTCATAATGTACGAGAGTGATAAATATACTTATTACCCGTAACCACATACGCTGGCACAATCCATACAACCGATTTTAGCACCAGAGTGTGTTGTGTGCTTTTTTTCTCGACTTTCACTTCACTTCTTTCTTTAGCAACAACCAGGAAAGTGTATTAGCTGAAAAGTTGTAGCGTGAAAGTGCTCACTCAAAACGCAGATATTATGTACGTAATAAACTGTAACTATAACAGCGGTGGCGATGTAGTCGTCGTGCCGCAATAATATTATCGCGTTACGAAGGGAAAACGCACGACACAGCATATCTATCTCTCTCTCATATTATTATGCAATACTAGAAAGCACATCATGATTGCATAAAATAAAATATTATACACATTGGAATATTCAATGGGAATTAAATTCGCTCCAGACAAACGTCGTAATACATATAAAGGAGGGTTTTCATGCCAAATGACGTAATGGAGTTTTATTATGTATTTTTGGGGAAATGCATGGTTGCAAGTTGCAAACCTGTATATTATTATTGTCGCTATCGCTATGCAAGTAGAGTGGGCAGACGGACGAGGTAAACTTGTAAAATTTGAGATATAGCTCCTTGTCTTGTCCTTTAGAAACATTCATGCATATATTTATTGGTGGTGGTGGTGATGTGGGTATGATCATCTAACAACGCTCTCACATTCTGTCCTCTCTTTATGCAGTATTAACAACATATTGTCACATGTACAGCAGCAGCAGCAGCAGCAGCGCTTGATTGTCACCGGATTGATATATAGATATAGTATACGTAGGCATGCATAAATAACTGTTTGCTAAAATTGCTTTCTCGTTATGTGTGAGTGCGTATAAATGGGCGATAGAGCTATTCCATGCACACATTCCTTTATGAAGTCATTCTAGCCAAAGTCAATATTCAATATCAAGCTCTCTGTACCAGAGAGCCAGAGGAGTTAGTAGTCGCATGTTCATGTCGCCGAGCGAGAGAAAAAAATGAGGGGAATGGGAAAATGTTTTATTTTTAGGACAAGATAATTTCTCCTCATTCAAGCGTACGCAAATTATTCAGGAAAAATAGAAAAACAGGATCTAAATAAACCCTGGTGGCATGTCACCCAAAGAATCTCATCAACAACAACTTTCTTTCAAGTATTTTCTTGGTGAAAGATGTTTTTCCTGATCGTCGTCGTTCAAAAAGAGTGACATATGACGGAAAAATCTAATGGCTAGCGCTCGCGCTTGCAGATTGCAGAGCCGCATGGGGATCTGGGTGAGTCCAACAGGGTTTCACACATTTTTCACAATGTGTGAAAATGCTGGCGGTTGCGTTTTGTGTTTATTCCGAACATTCTCAAGGTGATTTTGTAGAAAGAAAATAAGATCTACTCGGATATCGAGACACGAAAAATAATAATAGAGCTCTGGTCAGCTCAACTTTCATTCAACCATCCAATTGATTACGACCAGTCCGTTTACACGTTGGAGAGAAGTATGTGTATCATATTAAGATGACGACGTTAGCGCACTATCTTAATAACTAAAGGTGAAGTTGTAGAAATAATTTGAATACTCGCCCTAACCAACCATACTGTGTCATCATGGCAACTCCTCATTTGCCTAATAATGTAATAATACCTACATATAAAACCGTTTTCTGACAAGATATTGTTACCAAGTTTGTTTATTTTGCTGAGATAGTTCAAGCCACCAACTCGCAATTTAATTATTTGACGATATCGACACAAACTCCCTGGGCAATTCTTTTCTGGTTATTTTCTTGTTCTCTCTCTCTGTCTCTCTTTCTATGAAAGTGGGCTCACCATCATTTACCACTTGGTTTCCACCACGAAATTGCCATTTATTTCAACACAGAGCGAGTGGATTTTATGTCAAGCCAAAAAGCCAAGAAAGATATAGTATCTCACGGAAAGGGATGTCTACCCATTTTATACGAGCATCATCGGAGATGTTAGAATATTGATATGTGCAGACAAGTGCATAACTCACTTGCTTCTTATGATACACTTGCTTGACTTCATCTTTGTTCATGCTGGGCTCTGCCAGTGAGCCGGTGCGTACAGGGACAGTGTGAGGGTAAACGTACACCTCTACTCGATCACGTTCTGTCAATAAGAAAACATCTTGCACCGCTTTTCCTAAAGATCCCCACGAAGAGGTAATTAGGCGTTTTATCAGTTTCGACATGTATGGTAAGGAATGGGTTGTGTGCTGCGCATAACTTCATTTAAAAGAAAAACTTCCCAAATGTTGTGTTGTGACTGGTTTAATCAGTTATGCACTATGGCCATATTTATCAAGCAAATTAAACGATGCGATAATTTAATTGATGTAAGTATGTATACCCAACAAGAAAAAAAAGGTTTACGTTTTGGAGAATTGAAAATTCCTCCTATGCATTTCTTATTCGCTTTTTTTATAAATTTTATTTAAATACTTTCAAAATATGGCTCGTCGCATCGTCAGTTTTGTTAGTTGATTGGCACTCTTGGCACAGGAATTATAGTACAATGAAGGGGTTACATGCATGCAAATTGGACATTGAGAATGACTGCTTTCCCAAAACTGTGCGTAATCCCATTGTATGAAAATGTGCGTTATATTATGGGGAATTCAATAGTAATATTTTGTTTGCGTTCCTATTCAGCTACAGATATTAGCAAGTAAATAATAATAAAAACCAGCTAATCCTCCTTCATGGTTGAGGAGCACTCCGTGCTCAATGGGATAATTTCATGGTCATTAGTAGATTGCATCTTCTGGTATTTGTAAAAAAAATAAAGTGACGTGTTCCTCCAGCCACAGACTATCGTTTCCTTCCTCATCTCTCTGATGACATGAGTCTCGTGTTCCCCGTGAGAAATGGATTTGATGTGGTGTTAAAAAAGGCACGATGTAACGAGGCTCCAGGCCATCACACACCAGTCAAATAATGAACAACATGATGGAACGTTTACGTACAAAGCGATCAGTTTGGCTTGAGCACGTTTTTTTTACAACTACTTCAGTGTTTATTATCTGTTTTACGCAAACGAATCTGAATATAATGTGAAAATGGTCGGATTTAATTTCCAAAATGCTGATTAGAGCAAACAATTATGCAATGTGGCGAAAGATTAGTTAGTACGTACTACACATTGTTTGGAAGTAGAATGAGTGGAAGCTCCCTTTGTGCAGGGCATCATGCATGATGCATCATGCTGTGGCGATGTAGCGTGTGGTCAATTTCATACGGTGCATTCACAGCGTTCTATTTACATTTCATCGTTCTGGCGCGGGCATGAGCGACATTCCTTTTGTTAAAATGTAATTCATTCTCCGGCTGTGACAAGGATGATGGATAACAGGCAGATAAAATTCTTTCTCCTTTCTTGTCCCTAAGTATAGCAATACGGAATTTCCAGTTTGGAGGATCGAGACAGGAAAAAGCAATAAGGGCTCCTACTCACGTTGCAAAAGATTCGAACTGGATGTAGTAATAATAATATCCTCTTGTAAACTTTTATGTTATTATTTAAAAATCGTACACCTCCTCCCTGTAAGGCCAGCGCAGCGGACAAGGAGAGATGTTGACCTATACTGGCAGACTCCTCTCATCTACAGCATACATGCATTTTGTTCTACATGCATTTTCTCAGTTTTTGTCTAAAATGGTTCGTCGCGTCATGGACTGAACCCAAAACTTGTGAAACGCTTCTAAAACTTACTTATATACATTCAGAAAAATAAATCTGAAATAGCCAAGCCGTAGTCGTATTCTGCAAGTCGTGGAAACTGTGCGGGGAGTGTGCAGCACACACATGGTCTAATGATATGCCAGGTAAAACTCTGAGGATGAAAAGGTAAAAAAAAGTAAGTACACTGGGAGAAGTGCAACAGTATCATCATCATCATCATCATCATCACAACCACCGTCGTCCACAGTGGAGGAAAACGTCTTATAAGTAGAAGGAATAACAGGCATAATATTGTAAAAAAAATCAAGGTATTTTTTTAAAAAGGCGTTGTCTCTTGTAGACCCAACAAGAAAAATCAGATAGATTTGAGTACACCCCTCTCTGAAAGAAAAAAAAACGCCCTATCACCTTTCTAATAATGAAGTCACCCTTCTGTTCTCTTATACTAAAAAAAAAGTTTATCTCACAGCTCTTAAACCTGGACATGTGGTATGTACATACATATATATATATATATAATGCCTATTATGTAGATGAATACTGCACGCGTGTAGAAAAAATGAAGAGCAGGATCCCCTGTTTCTTAATTTATTTACCGTATGGTGACTGAAATTAGCTAATTTGTCGTTTGACAACGATCCACCAGCATCTAATGTATCTCACCGGGTTGCCCGTCTTGAAAATCATATCCCAACATCAGCCCAATCTCATTTTGTCATGGATTTGTCAGTCGAAAATTTCATAATTCCCCAATATTATCAGACTGTCCTCATCCTCATCATCATCATCATGAACATCAAGCTCATACCAGAATATCCCAAGTGGTGGGTAGGCATCCTCTTGAGTCTTTTCTGTGTGGAGTTGAAGATGTTTTCTGTTGTTAAAAGCTCAAGTTGACTGACTCTCACAGCAAAAACGAGATATAAACAAAGAGGAGAAACAGTAACAGTCTATGATTTTGGCAGTGTATAATGCGTGTGAAGAGAGAGAGAGAGAGAGAGAGAGAGAGAGAGAGTTGGATGGAATATATGAATATATGCACATGCGAGACGCGAGAGAGTATAATAGCCATATTATAATCGCACAAGAGTCGCGCGGTCGGCTTTTTATACGACATGTTGCATTGCAAGTCGTAAAAAGAGTGCACTATGATGAAATGGGAAAATGTATCATAGTAGCAGAAACGCTAGCATATGAGTACTGCTGGTGATGATGAGGAGATGAGTGTTTGGTTGTTGGTGACCAAAGGCGAAGAAAAAATTATGGATGTGTAAGATCATCAACAAGAGAGTTTCGACTCGTAGTAGGTATTTAGCTCTCCGCTCCGTTTGAGAAAATACCTAGCTCACTCACAGGACTCGTCAACTGGACTGGAATGGATGAAGCTGACGCTGCTGAGCCCAAAGTTGATGGTTATATGAGTAGTCATCCCATGAAAAATATGAACTCAATCACCGCACACCAAAATATAATAATATAATAATAATCTCCCATGGTCACATCTGGGACGGTTGACGGTCTTACAATTGGGGTAGAGGTGAATGGATGGATCACAGAGTACACGATGAATCGTATCGTAACATTCGTAACCGGTATATGAATGACGAGTCAACCGGTGTGTTGAGGTGATGTGGTGAGGCATCATCATCATCATCATTACTAATGTTATTGTGATGTAATGTAAGACTTTTCCTGGATTTCCGCTCCCAACCCAAATACTTACCGTATATCATCATATAAAGCAAAATAATAATAATAATAATAATAATAATATACATTCTTGTGGATAATATATAAGAGAGGCTTGCTTACTCCTTCGTTTACCCGCAAGAGAAGAGCTCACCACAACGACGACTACTGCTCCTGTGAGAAAATGAGGCACATAGACATCTTGGCTGTCCTTGTCATCATCTCTCCTCCTCGCTCCTGTGTCCTTTTGCTGGAAAAGAATGAATGAAAGGTTGGTGTGTGTGGGTGCGATGCGATGATAAAAGCACAACAGGTGCAAAAATTTCTTCAAATGTAGTGGAGAAAGGGCAAAGTGCCGTGATGTGTGGATAACATTTATACCTAATTAGAGTAGCATAATATTACTACTACTACTCCAGAAATCCCACACGTTATGCCTCGTTTGAATGATTATAAGCTCGTAGGGATTAAGTCCGTATATAATAAGATGAGGATAAGCCACAGCCGAGCTCCCGAGAAATGGCTAAGGAGTACTAACTAACTAGCATGCACTCATTCCTTCCTCCATTGATTTTGGATTATTTGAAACTTGCGAATCTGAAGGATTTGGTGAATAGTGTGCGGAAATTGCGCACCCACACAACTTTGTTCATGCTTGAGATGACGATGATATATGATGGTAAAATGCGAATGAAATCAAATTCAACACAAGTAGAGATTTTTTTTTGATTTTGATATGATATATATTATATTATGACACAGGCTTTCATATTTCGTCATAGACAAAAAATGGGACAATAACGAATATATATAATATATATTTTTTGTATGATAACATATTTTCCGCATACATACCACCACTTACTTTTGCAGTAAAACACATTTGGGTTTCAATTGACTTTTTATAGACCCACTTTACTTTATAGGTTCATCTCATTCTCCCATAAAATATCCCAAAAGATAATTATGGACACCACCGCGAGTAGAATAGTCGACAAACATCAAGGTATCATAATAATAACATACAATTCATACTTACACAACAGTGCATTCAACCGCGATCTAAAAATGATTTGAGGATTTTTTTATCTGTCGCAAAGATATACACAGGTTACATATAGCGAAAATAATATGCATCAACAATTGTGTTTTCTTCTTCTTCTTCTTCTTCACTTTCTTCTTCTTCGTCGATATTTACTGATCACTTACACGTAAGAACAACAAGAATAATAATATATAATCTATAATACAGTATGGTAAAATATGCGAGTTACATTTAAAATAATGCAATTGTAAGTATTTTAAGGATTGTTACCAGAAATTAAAAAAAAATTAATTAATCAGTCAGTGGGAACAATCGTAAAGCTTTGAAAACCTAATACTATAATTATATAATAATAATAATAATAATAATGATAATTAAACATGTACCATAATTTAAACAATAATATCATTTACATGATAGTAAAACAACATAACAACTGTAATTAGACTGTTACCAGTACCGTGTGTAAATTTGAAATTATATTTAACGTAATTAATATGCAGACTTAAAAAGTGTTGATTGTGTGTAGTATGATGTGATATCAAAATTTGCCTCGAGTAAATATATGACAAATAACAAAGTATAGCACACTAAAAATATTTAGCTAATAATAATACCAGCAAAAAAAATCCGCTCTATAATATCGATTGTGTTGTGTTGTGTGACACATATGGACACTCAGATAACCTGATGCATGAAAAAATACTTGTAGAATAGTAATACTATTAAAAATTATGGCAAAAAATTGCACCTCAAGTCCACAAAAAACTGAATTAGTAAGTAGATGTATGTTTGTCCGTAATACTAAAACAAGTTGAAGCACACGACGATTATACCGTAGCTCCAAACTTGGGGCCGGCGTAAATATATATACTCTATATCAAGTTGTTGCACCTAAAAACTAGCTATATGAATGAAGAACCAAATAGCCACCAAAACAGTTTGCGAGATAATTACCTCCTCCCTCCGTCTCCTCTCTCTCGGTCAATATCACCGAACGCTAACTCATTCATCCTATGTATCTCTATTATACTTAAAACACATAGGCTAAAGGATAAGTTTTTGCTAATTATTCTAGGGTTTATTACACCATGATGACACCGAAACACCTAAAATATATATATATATATATATCAAAGTCTACGTGTGTGTGTTGAACAACAAACTGAACTTGAATAAATTAAAAAATAAAATCATGTAATACATTATGTGTACTGCACCTTGAACAAAAAGGAATCCATTTTACAGGGTAATGGTCAGTGAGTAAGCTGTGTTTATGTTGATATTTTAATAATATAGTATTTTACAATTTTTTTTCTTTGTTGCCCTGAACGGTTAAAAAAATCCCTAGCCTGGGTTCGATCACTCTCTCTCTCTCTCTTTCTCTCTCTCTCTTCTTCGATCCATATTTACCATACGTATGAAATCTAATAAAATGGAGGCCGTTTGTAATCAAGCAGCACAACTTTCTCAAAATAGCACTTTCT
>JAANSN010002648.1:0-22732 GCA_036850665.1 Dicranocentrus wangi
AGAAACGATAGACAGGGAAAGAGAAACACGACAAACGTGTACTCAATTACTCATCGTCAGTCTATTTTTTGTTAAAAAAAGTCACATCTTTTATCCGTCTTGCATTTTATTACGGCTTAATAATATTGCTTTTTGAGTTAGCTCTTGTGTTCTCCCTTTGATGGGTAGGTGTACATAGACGTTACTAACATGGACATCAGGTTACTAGATCGTGTTTCTTTTTATAAAATGTTATTTTTATAAGCTCTTTTATCTTCAACATTTGGCAAACTTTTCATGGAATCATTTAAAACCAAGAAATTACTAGAATGACATAAACATATGCGCTATGATTTTTAAGTCTTAATTCATTTATGTCGTTGGGTTCAAGATCTGTACCATGGGGTGGGTTGGGATCATCAAATCATGCCATGCCATGATCCATGCCTGTTGCGAAGTTGAAGTTGGAAAGCCAAAATCTACTAACGAGAACCCAGCTTGCTGTGTTGTTGCGATCACAGGTCAGCGACAGCTTAGTGCAAAGAGTTTAATGTTTCTAATCTACACTATTCGTTATCGCAACTTTGTTTAGAACTTCTTGCGATTACATATATACATAGCATAATCTGCTGTAGGTGGGTGGGGTGTGTTGGTGTGCATAACTTATTTGTACCAAGAAAAGGATACGTAGCCGCATAAGACTCGTACTAGTGCGTAAACTATTTAATTGTAAGTTCTTAGCATTTCGGAGGAGACACCTTGCGTTGTTTCCGCCCTGTTTGCTATTACAAAGTAAAGCTGGATGTTTGCATCAAAAGCATAAGCATCGATACTTTATCTTGTTGAAAACTTCCCGATTATATGTATAATTAAACACTATTAGTGTTCGTTTGTACTTTGCAAACCCAAAGGTCAGGCGTACTCACTTGAAGTCACTTGGGATTGCGAACGCAACCAATTGAGATGAATTTAATCGTATTGAACCAAGCTGGAGTTGGCGTTGGCATGCAATTCAGAAGTTCTGACAAGAATTTTCATTTCGTTCTCGCATCAATTGAACTTTATATATACATACTAACGTATATACAAAAAGAGAACCAGTTTCAAACACCTAGCGTGTGAAATCCTACTTAACCTCTGTCAATCTGAAGATGAAAATTGAATACGGTGGAAGTTAGAACCCTATTGAGTTTAGACTGACGAAAAACATTTTTCCTAGAAATATATTGTATTATCGTTTCTTTGGAAGGCATATCAAATCATCAAGTGATGAGTTTAAAATCAAATCTGTATAAAATTACTTTTGCTAGTGTGTATGCCACATATTTATATGAACCTATAGGCTACTTTGATGAACATATAAAAAGGCAACATATTGAGAAGGTGAGGTGGGAGTAACCGTAAAACTATCTGTAACTCCCTTGTTAAAAGATAATTCAGGTATGTAATGTCGGTCCCAATCATCAAAATCTGTGTTATTCTTGTAATCATGCAACATGACGTGTTAGATTATATGATTTGAGGTGGTCCATTGTACCTAATAAAAATCTTGGTATAAAATGACTAGATGAAACGAGAGATTGCTTCTTATGAAGTTTTTACGAGGTGTCATCATTATTTACATCTTGTACACTGTACGTTGTGTACGATTTTTTGTACATAAAAAGAGAAATAAACGCAGCATGACAGAATACCGTCACGCAACCGTTTTTTCTCGATCATCGTGTACTTTTTTTGCGCAAATCAATACACTACGGTTTACGAGGTTAGGGTATGTATGTATGGCATCGAATGGCTTGTTTCGAAATACATATTCACAGCCACCTGAGCCACCCTTACCATCCCTTGCTTCATTATTAGAATTTTAAAATTATCCCCTGTACAAACCACTATAATTTTTTAATAAATAAATTATATGCTTCTATCGTTTGTTCTATCATAGATGTATATGAGGGGGAAATATATTTTGGTAATCAAATGCTCTATTTCTGTCGATTTACCCTTTCAGCAAAAATGTAATATATGGAAAGTGTTTAATCTATTTAAGCAAAGACTATCTATTGCACCTGGTCCATGTGTTATACATATAGTGTAAATTATAATCTGTAATGACTGTAATGCATCAATAGCATATTTTCGTTAAAAAAGGTATAACATGTGTGCATTTTGCACATAGTATGTACGCACATTGTGCATTATTGGTAGAAGTGTGAGTCACCTTCACTTTTCTATATTTTAAAAGAGTTTTTAGGGACGCCTCAAAACGCATGAAAGCTGAAAGTCTAGATAAAAAGTGACTCTTTTCATTACCTAAAGGAAAGGTTTTTGTTGCGAGTACATAGAAAAGAAATCGGAACAATTAGAGAACAAATTGCGTCTGATGGAAAGAAGTTCTGCATTTTGTAAATTCAGAAAATGTTCAGCATCAAAGCTCAATGTAACATTGTTCATTGAGACGTCTGGTGTGAAAACGGAATATTAGATATAACAAGAGTAACGTAAAAGAATAAAAATTCAATCTCATATGTATATGTAACTGGTCGCGAGGATTCTTATTCAGAGAAGCAGAAGCTTGAATAGGTGAGCTCAACAGGAACTTGCCGATTGAACATGATAATTAAACTTGAATTTTGCAGTGGCTTTATTTATGCGAACTCATATTTTAAAAGACATTGACATTTTTGTGATTCGTAGCAGTAAACAACATTGGCTAAATGCAGCGTGGCTATGTCAAAGCGTTCGCTTTCTTTGTGCACAGTCGTAAAACTTGAGAGAAGTAATCAAATTCGAAGCCAAAGAAAGACAGTGTTTGTGCACTTAAGGCCAATCTGATATTTTGCTGTTGGTTGGAGTAGCTGTAACTAAATTCACATATCGATAGTACTCACAGTTTTCCTAAGATACATTATTAAGGAGACCGTTTTCAACCTGGTTTTCAAATTCTCAGTAGAAGGTCTTCACTTTTTCTTTTCCATCATCCATCCTTGTACCTCCACTTACTTACATATCTTGAGGTGAGGCAAATAAGCCGTCTCCTGTAAATAAAACTAGTAGCATGAAAACAGAAATTGCGAACATGTGATGGGAGAAATTATGGAAATATTATATTATTCTTTTGAAGGTATACATACACCACAATTCACCAAGTAAATATCCTTACGAGGAAGGTAAAATACAAAAGGAAAAGGAAAAATGAAATCGTCCTAAAGATTGTAAGTTACGATGTCAATTTTTGATCATTAGAGAACTCTTAGCGTCCAGTGTTTATGAGTACTTCTCTCCTTGCTTTCGTCTGTTAGCGTTAGCACCAAAGTATAGGTGCCACGGAGAAGTAGAAGGCGCAGACGTTTGTGAAGAACGATATTAATGTGCCTACGAGGGTATGTCAAATAAAAATTGTTTTAGTGCCAGTGTGATATGCCTCATATTACGGAAGTTTTTGGTTATGATGATTACTGGTTACTTCTTGCTTGATGCTCTGTTATAATTTCGTATGAATTCGAGGTTGATGTGAAGTACAGAAACTTTTTTGCTACATTACTTACCCATTATATTTGCTATCATCTTTGCAATAATATTCTTCGCTGAAGATGACCCACTTCCCGGTTATTCTCCCGAGACAACTAACGTGCGTTAGGAAGTGAGCATGCATTATAAGCTTTTACAGTGAAAAATTCAAATGCAATTTTTTAACCGACAATAATAACTAATCAACAAATTGAAAGGCGAATGTATTTCATAAAATAAAATGACCATGTACACTTTGGTGGTCGACGACAAGCCAAACGGATGCGTACCTTAAAAGTTTTTTTATATTGGTTGTCCCTTTTCTTTCCTTAACCCCTCAGAGAGCATTCTGTCTGTAGTCTGTTGTGGACGGGCACGTCTAGTCCAGACGTTATTCAAGAATACAAAATGACGCAGGGGTTTTCTCAATCTGGTATGCCGCACCACATTATCGATAAAATATATTTCTTAGAAGGAAACAATACCTAACACATACCACCGCTCCAATACGTACGACATTTAATTGTATAGTAGAAGCAATCATGAAAACATTTTGAATTAAAGCTTTCTACAACTTGTCAAAATGCGGTTAGACAAAAGGTAATTTATAAGTGATTCTATACGACACGTACTCACATTACGTGTAAACGTTGTTTTCGGTATTACTCATCGCAAGTAAGTTCATAAAAGCAACAGTAGTTTAGCAGGCTCGATTTGAAATGACCAAAATGAGCAGAAACCGGCCTGTAATACGGTGATTGCATGTTACTTGAATTAATTTTTGAAAACTGCATTGAATGCAGTTTTCGTACTCACTGAGCCCATCTAATGCGGGTCGCGGGTAAGCGATTTTACAATCGAGCTGCAATCGAGCAGCAAAAGCTACAAAACCTACAAGATTCGAACGCTTAGTTGAATTTGAAAGTTGCATTTTTCTGTATTATTCAACCTATGATATTTAGCAAATTATGTTTCCTAAAAAGTGGAAATGCTACCATTATAGGTGTCATTCGGTGTACAGTACAGTACAGTACAATTTACCCAACGTCACAACCTTTTTAGCAAAGGGAGCACAATAACTTGTCAAAATGAAGCATGACTTACACCTATAAAATTTATTAAGGACTTTTGTTCACAATGACCCAATGGTAATGGACATCTTTGCTCAAATTATGGCTAAACCAATCATATTTGGAAATTATTTAAATTATAGCCAAGCAAGTGCATAAAATTGAAATAAAATGGTAAAAAATCAACTGTAAAAGTTTCATTAAATCTTTATATTTTAAATAACAGAAGGAAAAATGGTTTATTGGTTTTTACGTAGTCGGTCTCCCTTTTACAGTTGATCACGTTTTTACGAGCAATAATAATGCCAATAAATGCACTTCCCTCACTCTTCATCATTTTCTCTTCCCTTCTAATAGCATCTACCCCATTTGAACAAAAAAGTGTATTGGGTAATTGACTTTGAAAAAGTGATGGCACTGCGTAATGACAGGTAATAAATCAATAAATATACCATATAAAGCATGGAATAATGAGAGCAAAGCAAAAGATTGAATCAAATTCCAGTAGTGCATCGGCAACAATGTGTAAACAAACAGTTTCTCCAATAATGTTCACCATCTTAAGATATTTGCGTTTGCAGGAAAACTCAAAATCTAGGGGGCACACAAACAGTCACATACTGGTTTATTGGGCCTACTGGTTTACTGCAATACGCTGTATACGGGCATAAATAATCGAATAAAATGCTCAGGTTGATTAAGAACCTAGTAAAACGTAATAAAGTAAATTAATTGACATCATGTCACACGACGTGGTAGATAAGAAGGATAACTTTTCCCCAGCATTTTCGTCGCATCGAAAATCAAAGCTTTCCATTTCTACACACACTACACATTTTATCATCTGTACAATTAGAATTAGATACACTTTTTCATGGGGGCTGTCTGGTGAGAACGCAAAAGTGCAATATTTTTGCTGCATTTTTCTGACAAATTCTCTCTCTCTCTCTCTGGCTAATTTCATGTATAATATAATCTATAGCGAAATCACAACAAATTATTGTTTTTTGAAGATATTCATAATGAAAGTTGAATGTGACATGGGTGAATTACGCCAAGTACCACCAGGAGTTGTGTTGTGAATTCAACAACCTTCATGGGCATATCTTTTTTATGTAAAAAACATCAACTATATTTACTAGGCTAGAGTTCACGACAAGTCTATTCATCTTTGTGTCTGTCAACTTCCCATGTTTTTACATCTTTATCCACTCAATTGTTTATGCTTGACGTGGCACATGCATAATAACGGACAAGCAAATGTACTGAACTGACGTGGCAATATGCAAAGAAATTCTTAATTTTGGCAGCGGAAGACGAAAGAATGAAGGAAAGTGATCGTATTTCATTTTCCATTGTTTTTAAAAATCTTCTCTATAAGATTACGATTCAGGTTGTCTTAATCATCCCATCAGTCAGTCAGCAAACAGTCAAACAATGACAATGACATCAGCAAGGAAGGGGACATTCGTCATCCTGTGATGTCAGTTGAGGAGGTTACTGGTGCTTCGTGTCAATTTTGTAAGGTGGATGTGCTGCTGTCACCCTCCCTGCCAAACATTTAACTACCATTTATATGATCATTATAATGCTAGTGCAATCATTATCATTGTAATGCAATGCATGCTTCAAATACAATACTAAAACCTCAGGGAAAAACTTGCATTAAAATGTTTAACCCCTAAAAATTGAAACGAAACGAGGCAACAACGACGAGCAGAAATTGTTGTCTAAGGCGTAAAAACATGTTAGATAAACAGTAGCTAACTTGTTACGACGTCTTGGCACAAGGATGCAAATCAGTATGCTATCGTCATTTCGTGATCAGATCAGAACTGCGCAAATAAAAATTACACTCATACGAGGACAAGAGTTACGCTTAAAGGACCAAATTTTGGCATTGTGCTAATAGACAAAGATGAACATAGGTAGGTAGGTAGTCTTCATGAATCGATTTTCGGAATGCGTATCAATTTTCATACGCGCGTGTGTGTATAGCTGATCCGTCCCTCTAGTCGCGATTGTCATTGTTGGAGATTGTCATCTAAATATCTAATATCTACTCAATTCCGATCATATTTTTGTCAGCGGTTCAGCCATTTTATTGGCACTCTGTCTATGCCAAATACACAGGAATACATTCATCTCCTTTGTGATTGAAACATGACCACAGAAAACAGCAAAGAAAGTGATATATGCATGTCTCTTTGTAGATACAAGTCTGAAAAACTTACTGCTAATGGGTTTGCGTTGGTTGTTTGGTAATGTAAATTGAGTTGAACATGTATAATCTTACCCACGACGTTTACAAAATGCATTGCGATTACGATTGCTCTTCTGTGAAACTTCAGATGACAGCTAAAAGTCATCCATCAGCGACTCGTTTTCATTTGGTCATTCATACAATTTTCAGTCAACAGATCATCGGATCTCCTCTCGTTTCCATTTCCTTGGGCGTAAAGTGTGCGCTTCTCTGAAAGTATTTTATTATTTCATCAGCGAGTCGACATTACCATAAAAAAGTTTTACAGCATTGTTTATAGCCCTTGAAAAGTGCCAAAGTCGGCGGGTATATTACACACACGCAACGAGAACATTGATCACTCACCACTTGCTACACATGCATATATACAATTACTGATGCATGAGATAAAGTATATCAATTGGTAGAAATCAAAACTTGCTCTTTGGTGAACAGAAAACCTGATGTTTTGCTGAGCATGCCTACTACAAATATTTAATGTTGTCGAGCATATGTACATCGGTTTTTGCGTTGTGCTGAGCTTGTGCCAAAGTTAAAGCCGCATCACTTTTATGACAAACCTACCCTGACGCTTCCTGTTTTTACGTTCAATCTTTCCTCATACCTGGCTGAATGCAAGGCGAGCAATAATGAAGGAAAATGATCTGAAAAGAAATGTTTGAAGGTACTACTACTACTATACAGCTTCCGAAGATGTGAACTGACATTGTCAATAAATTGAGAACCTGTGCACCTTGTGCATAACCGAATGCAACGATTATATTACCGTCGGTTGTCCACTGGCTTCAATTATTTGGTATACAAGTGTAATTTATCGCTCTCCGTAATGTTCATGCGCAACGAACAAGCACAATGCATCTTGTGCAAGCAGTTCATTTTCATTGTATGAATGAACAAACAAGAATAATTGTTTTATTTAAAAAAAAAAAACGAACAAAATTCGTGCAATAGATATAGAGAGCTTGACTTGAATGGATATACAGCACAGCGGTGTTCACTTGTCACAAGTAATGATCAATGGCGTTTAGGGAAACGCAAGCAGGCCAGAAATCATGCCATTTTGACACTAGAGAAGCTCATTACAATACCAATAAGTATTTACATTTACATCGGTTGAGTGAAGTGTAGACTGAGGACCAAAATTTATGGAAAGACCAACCACTGGGACTTATTATAAGACATCTCTTTGTGGTGCTCCTTACAACCTGCCAACTCGAATTAGGTTTATTGGATTCAGCGTATCAGCACTAATACTGATATTGATACAAGGTAGACTTTGATAAGAACACGAGAATTGCCCATTTTCTCTCATAGCGGCTGATTGATGCTTTCCACAGTGAACACTATTGAATTCTGTATCGACGTATCGTACCGTAAATTCTAAATTTAAGCGCGGATCTACAATTCTGCGCGGATTGGATTTGCAATATTACTGCGCGGGGTCGAGAGTAAAATTGCAAATACGGGTGCGGGTGCTTTGATTTAGAATTTACGGTATTTCATGAAGTCAGTAAAGCGAAGCTTAATAACAATTTTGTTTTCTCGTGTACCAACTACGCCTACTTAGAAATCAATAATCAGAATGGATAAGTTGATGAAATGAAAACTATGAAACATCATAAATAATAAAGTCTTGTGTTTGATACTATGATAGTTGTATTTACATTCAAATACTTCACACCGTTAGTAATCCTTTTTGTAATTAAACTTTTGGCTGTGTGCAACTGACTAAATTTTGAATACTGCTTTTACATAATACGACTTGGATCGTAATGCTCAATGAATTCCAAATAATTAATAAATATCTACTTGACATTCCCGATTCTAAATACTCGCCAACATGATGATTCATGATTACTGATGAGAAGAAATCTCAAGTCTTTGAAGGAACCCATACGAGAAAAAGGAAACAAAAAACTTCCTTTCCCTTTTTTTACGTCATTAGCATTAACGATTTTCAGATTGTGTCTCTGACACAATGTAAAAGCACGTTGAATTCAATTGAAGAAATCGCATATTATCTTTTATTTCCAAAACTAGATCTATCTTCTCTCAAAAGCGAAATGTGTCATCACAACTCACAAGCTTTTGCATAAAAACCCACTTGCACGCACGCCACGCGAGTACCTACTACTTGCTTGCACATGCGCATTGTTATGTATAAACATATACATGCGTTAACTGGCAGAACGGTCTAATCATTTTTAACGAAGTATTTAGAAACGACGAAGACGGCATTTAAACGGGATGATATGGCTACAGCTATAACTGAGGTTTTTTACAGGTCTATTCACACATTCGCTCACTCAATATATTAACGAGTTAAGTCTAGCCTATACTTTTTTAGTTAGGATTGGTCCTTGTCAATTATAGCAAGCGTTTTTTTCTAGCTGATAGAGTCGTTGTCCTATGTGAAGTGATGATCATATTTTCACTTTTGTTTTTACTTTTTTGCATATTATATACGACTTTCATTTGCATGCAATCCAAAATACAGCATCTATCCAAGAAACGTAATGTGTAGCGAGGACAAATGAGTTGCAGAAAAAGTCTAAAAATCACTTTTGCCAATTTTTTTTTCAAAGCGGATATGCATTCATGTATATAGTGGCGTTTTTCTACATTGTTCGTTGACATTCAACTTCTCGCACGAATCCTCCTGTGATTTTAGATTGAAGGAAAATGAAATACTACACTACTCCTATTTTTTCTCGTCACCATAATCATATCATTAAAAGTGGCTTTGTGACGAATTGGCAATCCTGTGGTCACATCGAAAAAAACCGTCGAGCTTTGTTAGGCACAACAAGATCGATTCTTTTATGTTTTATTCATGATGTCCACCTTTTTTGCTACCTTTTCCCGTACCAAAAAATGAAGCAGTGGCTGTAAAAACCTTCTCTTTATCAAGCACGAATTTTCATTTTAATCTAAAATCCCAGCCAAATCATAAACCTCATCGAAGATGCATATTGTTAGACAAGGTTATTATTATTATTGTGCGTGCCATTTGTTAGGTGAGCGGTGATGATGACCCTGCATCAGCTTCATCTCATCACATTCCGTCTTTAGCCACCACACCACTACTATTATAGTTATGTGTGTGTGCAATTTGCTGCGTACACTATTGCTAAAACGTGCCCCGTCTTTTGCTAAAGAGCAATGCAATGTGTCCGTCCGCGTCCACCTTTTTCTCTATATACTCAGGCCACGCACGACAGTAGTGTACCAGTATGCCCAGTGCTTTACATAAAGTGGAAAAATAAACCTTTTTGCTGAAAGTGCGCTGTGTGGCTGGTTTACTTCTTTGTTCACCTTTTTTCTGTCGTGGGATGTCGATGTGAGGATCGTTACCGTGAGTGGGTACAAACGCTGAGTGAGACACAAAAAATAGTCTTCTTTTTCACCAATATGTAATGCATGTTGCTGTTGAAATTACCCTTTTTATTACTACTACTCGACTGACTGACTTTTTCCTTCTGTCGCCTTTTTCCCTTTTCTTGACAATGATCATGATGATGTGCCGGTAATCGTGTTTAGAACGTGGTAGTAGTAGTAGCTGACAAACCCCTGCGCAAAAGTCGTCACAGCCAGGGTAGTACTCCCTGACACTGTGACACTGAGAGTAACAATCGAAGTGCGATGCTCATTGAGTGTACATGCAACTAGCGAATTTCATAGAAGACTTTCATAGTCCCTTAACGTAACAAGTTGGCTCTCTAAGCGTTGCAGTGCAGTCTTATCGTGAGCGAGAAGTGCATCGAGTTGAGGTGACATGGCAAGTATTTTATAATATTTCTATCATTAGTTGGGAGACGAACTGTGAACATAGAGCACGATCTCGAATGTTGTTTTTCTATAATGGAATTTTGCTGTTTGACACTTACCTACAGACATAAGATCTTATCGGACCATCATCGTATGGAGTTGAGTGAGTTGCCGCGTTTGTAGTTTTCGTAACATAGTATCATAGGAAATCTTATTTTAAAAATAAGAAGTGACGTTTCTATTGCTTCACATTGATAATCATCAGTGTTGAGATTTTGTTACGTCGTGCATGCAACAAACTTGTCAGCTACTGTTCTGTTGAGGGAAATCTGAGAAGAGGAAACCTTCTTCATAGCTTGTTACAGTCTTAATCACAGAAAGTTTTTGTGTATGACTTGAGATTAAAGATATAGGGGAAACTTTTGTTTTCGAAGGGATCCATTCGTATGTGTGGTACACGATGAACCTGTATACTCAGTTTAGGCACTTATTTTGCTTGTTTTGAAGACTACTTGTTTTGTGAAGTGTTGCCAATTATGAAAAATTGCATTGCATAATGAACCATGAATGTGGTAGGACATCAGTTGTGATTGACAATGTGAAGGTAGCAGGTGTGATTGTATGGATTTTTTGTTGTATTCAGTGTCCCGTGTTTCGTGATCTTAATACTCTGCAACATATTTATGGCGTGTAGATGTAGTGTTTTAGCGCATATACGTACGATTGCTAACTGGTAGCTTATCCGATAAAAATAATAATGCATTTTTTCCATGTGAGTAGAGTTAAAAACAGAGGCGAACGAACGTTTCAAGTGGTTTCCGCGTTGTTTCAATTTGTTATATTTGCCCTAGTACAAGTTTTAGTTTTGCACGAGAATTACGTAGCAGCGTATTACATGTTTCCAGAAAATAGTGCAGGTGAGTGAAAAATGTAATGGTTTCGCTACTAATTATGTAAAACTCCGAATTACGAACCAGCTTCATCCATGTCAATTACCCTCCAGTTTCTGCATTTGCATATAAATAACTATATATATTCCGATGATTATAAGCTTGATTAGTTCACGAAAATTACATAGAGCTGTGACAAAATTCCTTCAATTCAATTAAAAGCTGGGGAGGGGGACATTATTAGCGTTTATATGACCATGACCTCCTCCAATCGTGCCAAAAATCTGGATATACGGCATTCTACATTCTTAGAGGAAGAAGATTTTCCTTCGTGAAATTCGTTCCAAAAGTGTTCATACTAATTTTAAGACCTCCTTTCCGCATGCGGTGAAAACTCCTGCTGTAATTTGAGAAGCCTGGCAATATTTTTCACATGCATAACCCATCCATTCCGACACAGACATGCAGCACTCACATACCATAAGGATTCCCAAGGGATACCCACATTCGTAGTAGATTTGAGATTAATGCAAATTAAGGTGACGTTTGAAAGCACCTTCTTCCTCCAAAAGTACATAATTTTTGTGGCTAGTTCAATCCATTCATCATGCCAATTTTTTGAAGAATACTTTTTCATAAGAATGAATTGCATGATCCGAACCGAAATAATATCTTTTTTATCTGTATCTATTTCAAAGCCACATGACCAAGATTATCCTACTTTATGCAATTCAAAAGAACTCTTCTGGGAGCATTTAAGAGGAATATTGTACTTTATAATGTACGCATATCTCTGCAAATTTAAAAGAAGTACTTGAGAGCGTTATCAAAGTGTGAACAAACATATTGTTAGCAGCGTTCACTTTGGTAAGTGCAATGTGCATACATTATATATTGGTATAGTGTCTCGTGCTATACCTATATACACTACACACATATGCATGCATATGCTAGTAGGCACATTACTGCATGTTTTTATATTGGGTACATGTGTACAACAATACACACGATACACACTGATTTGTATCGACAATCGAGTCACTCATCCATTCATCCAGTTCAGTCAAAGAAGAAAGAAAATGTTGTGAACAATTTCACGTCGACAATGCACACTACCCTATATAACATGCATGCATGCTCCTTTTTCGTCTTTGTTGTATGATGGAATTTATATTTTGAAAGAGCTCCTTTTTAATTCATCTTTTTCTTTACCGTTAATATCAAAATCGTTCACATGCTTCATCTTTCATGGGAAAATGCTCCTTTTTACATTTTACTTGCGATGTTAGATACCAACAATGAAATGCATTTACATGCTGATCCTCTTTGTCGTGTTCGTAGAGTTTTCGTATGTATTCGTGTGAGTAAAAAACACCAATGTACATATAAGGTTAGGTTAGGAAGCAAAGGAAGACAGTAGTAGTGGCCGTGGAAGTAAAAGGCGGCGTGAGCATGACTTTGCATACATGGGGGAAAATTAGGTTATCCATGCAAGAGCATTGCAAATGGCTATTTGCGAATGAAGGAAATTGAGAATAGGTGTTTGAAAGGTAATTTGTAAATGCATTTGCCGCTTTTAGGTGTGATCATGGTCGCATGTTTATCTTCTATTTCGACGCAATTGTGCTGTTATGATGGATAGTAGACAATAGCCTGAAAGTTTATCGGCACTAACTCCTTTTGAAAATATATGAAGCTATAATAATATGATATCACATAGCAGTGCGTATCAGAGCATCAGGTTTCTGCTGAAACTCATAATTAATGAGTTTCGTTTTTATGAGTTTCACATCAAGTAAAAGTTGAAAGGAAATATGTACTTGGCTTCTGTCGTCCTCGTCGGCTTTGAAGTAATCAATCTCTTCCTGAGTTTAAAATGTAACAAATTATTTGCATCCGTTGAGTATCAATAAATTATAATCACAACCCGTTAGAAACAATGCTTGATAATGTGTTGAAGCACAAGCAACAAGCAAACATGTTCCAGTTCAAAAGCCGGGGTCTCGATAAAGTACTCGTTTTCACACTGTGAAATTAAAGTTTATAAGTATATTAGACAAATAAAATTGTCTCATTTTCACGTAGTCTGGCTCTGGTGTGAGACAAGTAAAATTGGCAATGAATTGCGCCACCAAAGAAAGTGAAGTTGCAAAAGACGACGCGACGGCTTGCGGTAATATGTNCAAAAGGCGACGCGACGCGACGGCTTGCGGTAATATGTATCTATAAATGCCGTTGCTTGATACCTCAAAAATTGGTACCGGTACCTCACCTTGAATGCATGTTGATACAACATATGCACCTTGGCACCCTGTAGGTACACAAGTAATTATGTTCATTAACAGTGTGTGGTAAAAACTGCAGACAGTCAGGATGATTAATGTGCTGCGGGCTCGCCCACAACGGGATAATAAACATACCTAGGGTGCACTAGCACTTTATACCTTCTAACGAGCCGAGCTCAAGAAACTGTGAGTTATGCTTTTTCAGTTCCACCTGAACCCGTGTGTGCCACAATTTGGTGTACAAATGTCTGAAAAGAGGGAAGTGCATGCATATAGTCCTTCCTATAGATCTCTAATTAAAAGTACCATAGATCACAGTGCAACTCTGCGGACGTGATCCTATTCATTAGCATAATTATTCCACGACCTAACACCACAGCACAATGAACATATTGCACTAATGACACACTAATATACGACAAGAAACATGACAGTTTTATAGTTGCATACTTCCTTACACTCGTTTTTCCTAATTTGCAACTGTTTCTTTTTTAGAATGTGGAATTAGCGTATTTTACACACACCGAGAGTCAAGAGGCCGCGGAGATGACGATCTCACGTTTAGCAATATTAATAACACATCGCACCAAAAAAGTTCTCGAAGTCATAAAGGTCTCAAGAGTAACACGAAAAGTCATAACCCGCCTCGAAGCAGTCGTGCCTCATCGCGTGTAATGAAATGGAAAAGTAAAAACCCGTCAGACATTGAAGGACCACTGGCGAGAATTGTTGGGGGTGCTTTGGCGCAACCTTACGCTTGGCCGTGGCAGATATCCCTTCAGCTCAAACATCCAACTATGGGGTTTATAGGACATTGGTGGTAAGATAAAAAGTTAATCATGTTAGAAATTCACTTTCACGTAATGCATGATGATGACGTAAGCTGTTCTTATATTTTCAGTGGCGGAGTGTTAATTGGTACACAATGGGTTTTAACGGCTGGTCATTGCGTAAACAAGTAAGTATACATAAGCACTTGACCCTACTGTAACAACAACAATTTGATTATTCTATTGTTCAACTATGCGATCCATTAATACGCGATACAAACAACGTAATATAATGTATGCATGTATGCAGTGAGTTTCTTCCAGATATTTTCATACTAATACCATTCTGTTTTGCACTACACAGTCGTCTTTTTGGACTAAACCAACGTGGCGTTTCATGGTTCGTGATGGCAGGGGAGTATGATCGATCCAAAACCGAAGGAACCGAAAAGATGATCGGAGTATCAAGAGTGTTTGTTCACGAACGATTTCGGGATTTCGACAATGACATTGGTTTGCTTTCAAATATTTCTTTATTATATCCTAAATAACTAAATGAATTTGAGGCATATAACGTTTCTTACTACTTCTTTCTAGTTGTCAGTACATAAAAATCAATTATCTATGTTTGCATGCCTTAGCCATTTTCTCTGCTTTTCTAGTAGCTTGCTTACTTAAGAATCATTTAGTCGTAATGCTAAGTAAAAAAATTGCTTCGTGTAAATCTTAGCAAAGCAGTCACTGATCCTGTTACATATCCCTCTTACTCTGATAAGATAAATCACTTTAGGGAATCTCACTAATTTCCGGTTTTTCCACTAACAATTGTAAATCAATCAAAATTTTTGCACAGCTACTCAAGTCTTTGTCAGCGCCGTATAGCTGCCCATCACGCTCACAATTGGCAGCATAGCTGCTTTATATCTTAACCAGTAATGTGTCTATTTATATTCAATAGTTGATGCATATAGTTGATTTGATCATTATTTGAAACTTTTCATCAAAAATTGAATTAATAGTACCAACTGCATATCGTTTTCCGTGTTATAAAAGTCGTTATACTTTGTGGATATATGAATCAAGTATCAAATCATAATATCTCAGCTAGATCCCTAAGCAGTAGAAACAAGTTCTGTTGCTCTCTCATTTATTTTATTATTAGAATACCTATAATCATCATGCATCTTTCTAGCAATGTGGCAGGTCCATTTTTCTTGAATCTCATCCAACAACCTCACACCTCACAAAATACTTGAAAAATAGCAGAGTACCCCCCTCCGTAGCGTGCGTCGGTAAGTACACCAAGTCACCAACTGATTCACATCGCCCCTCCTGCACAACAGCATTCCTCTTAAGGATATCCAAATAGTATAATAATTTCTTTAAAAAGACTATTAGAATACGAAAGGAAATCCGTATCCAACTTCATGTTATCATTTAATGCACCACCAAAACATCAAGTGCAGAGGAAAAACGTCAATCTGTGATGACAAAATAGGTAGGTAAAATATGGATTAGCGACATGCAATATGTGCATAATACGTGTCCCGTCGTACTGGGGCCTGAATGTGAAATGTTAGGGAAAAGGTGAAGGTTACATAGTTCAGCTTCTTCAAAAAGTAAATTACCATCATTGTCATTGTAATTTGAAGAGGAAGCAAACACTGCCAGACTTCATTGTGTCAGTAGTATGGTACACAAGAATCGATCAAAAGGTCATTCATCACTTTTGTTCATATACAGTTTGCAATCCAACAATCCACTCCAACTGCTTACGAATAGTATGTATCCATCATTAGCTCACTTCATTATTCTCATCAACTAACGCAATCTCCTTTTCCTCGTATTTGCCAACATACAAATGACCGAAGTTTATGATTTTATGCTAAATGAGCCTTACCTGACTAATAAACAAAAAAACCGCAACCGCACAACCTATACCTGCATATTATGCATATTCTGGGAAAGATTTATTATTGTTAATCTCAATTGCATGTTTTGAATTGTATGGAAAAGCGACTATACACTAATTACAGCATACGTCTCCGGCCATTTTCTTCGATAAGAGGGACGAGACTGATAAAGCGAGTATAAATTATTAGTGTAAAGTCGTCTGCCTGCCAGGATTATATATATTACAATCGTAATATGCACATTAGTACGCTGTTACATTAGATTAAATGGTTTTGATGCGTGGAAAAAATTAGAACCATTTGACGTAGTGCTGAAAGGCAAGCAAGGTAGCAGTTGCAAGTTTTAGTGGGTATATAGTCAGTGCATAGCATAGGTACCGTAACCGTAGGCTAGGTATACTTTTTTCTTGTGTAAGCAAGTTGCTTCCCTTTGTTTCACGCGATGATAATTCTTGATGGTTGCAACGAGGATGAACCTGTTTTTATGCATGCATAAGACAATTTTGTCAATTGTTGGTGACGAGAGCGAGAAGTCAAGTCCATTGAAAGTGAAAACCACATCCATCTCATCTCATTGTTATTGTTATTATTGCCATTACAATGAAAAAAATTTACAACATGTTTTAATGATCAATGATTGTTATCCTCAATGAAAAAGAAGTTAGCAGTCAATGCGCAAATGGGATTACATTATTGTGAATGGTTGATGATGATGAGTGAGAGTGTGATGGCTAGATATGAATATTTGTTTGTGAGGCATAAACATAATGGATGGAGTAAGTCATGCATAAAAATCTGCATTACTTGTTTTCAATTATTGTTAGGAAATTGTAAATTTTTATAGATGAGATAATCGGTTTTATCATGCATCGCGCCGATCTTATATTATCTCGACGTCATCTCCGCCACCTAAAGGTTACATGTGCGAGTGTGGATGTAATACACATTTTTATCCTTGCTAATTAGTTATAGGCTCTAATTAACTTTTTCCTTTCATTTGCGGATGTATAAAAAATAGTACAACAGACATGCATACTAGTAGATGACACTACAACTCAGGTGAATAAATTTTTCGACTAACATTTATGCGATTTTTTGTATTTCCATTCTGAAGCACTTGTAAAGCTTTCAAGACCAATTCAGTGGTCACCGACAGTTTCTCCTGTGTGCCTGCCTAATGATGACGTGCAAACATTGTCTTTTAACATGACCGGCCTTAAGTGCGTCGCAACTGGTTGGGGAATGGAGTCATCGAAAGGGAGACTTTCTTCTAAGATGCAGCAGGTAATTATGCATAAATGAGAATGAATCATGATATGATGATTCGATTGAGGAGACCGCAAACACACATTTTGGTGTATTAAGAATCTAAACTAAAGGCAATCAGATTTTTGCTTTAGGCAATCAGCGTGTTTAAATGACACATGTCTAAATGAAGTAGAAGAATCTATTTGCTAGGTTGATAGGAGGTAATTGGAGTTGTCTGAGGTAGTTACCATTAACATTTGGGTTGGCAGTGGTCAGTGATATTTGATGACCTCCTAATGCCTCCTCCTGTTTGATCACGCGTATTGTATAGGCGAGGTGAATCTTAAAATGTCCGTAGACAGAACCGAACGGCGAAAAATTTTGCGATTGGATACAGGTGGGTCAAAAGCGTGGTATAAAACTAGCGAGTAGCTTCAAACAGAGATTTCCCGACGAAAGATCACTTTATTAGCCGATTTAAAAATGTGAAATATATCACGACAACCCAGGTTGGCTCTGTTTAAAAATCTAAGAAGTTTAGAGCATTTCACGTAAAGTGACACACCTAAATAATCTGTGTAAAACTTTCGATTTCATCGCTTCATAAATATATGGTGGCGTGCCTCTCACTTTTGTTTTGGCATGTCTTGTTTCGATTTTCTCTTCACTTTCGGAATTTATGAAATTGTAATATACATATGCAAAATAAAAGTGGTATTTGTCTCACCCAACAATAATTAACATTCTCTAATAAAATGCCTCGACTCATCTAATTAATTATAAAAAATATACCTACGCTTAGTATCAGATTCATTAAGAGATTACTGGGATTTGGCATGGAATTTCGTATTTGGATTTACGAACTCGATCGAACGGAAGTGTCTGTCGTAGACCAACATACTATATTCAATATATTACCAATGTGTCCTTCCTGCGCACTGCGCAGAATTTTACGTTGATTTCGAAGAGGGATTTTGTTTTCTTCAATAATATGTAATAATTTAAAGGAAATATTTCCAATATATATGCATGGGGAATATTGTTAATATTGTTAGTACACATACAATATGCTGAATCACTCAGCGAAAAATAAATGCACACCAGGTACAGGACATAGGGCAGAATATAAACGGTAGATTTCTAAAATATGTAGTAGTTGTGTCCATCCATATACACAGGAGTTATTATAACTTTACATGTTTGAAAGTAGGGAGTAGGGGATGAAGTACATACCTATCAAAATCATATCTTCGTGTCAAAATACCGTATCGGAGAAAAGTATTTAGATAGGTGTGTGTACCTACAGCTACAGCTATAGATAGGATAAAATTATAATTAGAAGGAAGGTAGGTGACATTTTCCTACAGTCAAAAACCACATCATGAAATCAAAATTAACTAAAAAGGGCAATCCCAAAATATCTGTAATGATTAATTTGATTACCGATTTTCTTCGTCGCTTCTGCAAATTATTTACACAAGTGATATATTATTATGATACATCTTACTTGATCTTACTGCAATGATACAACCAATTTTCTTTGATCATCAGTTCTTGACAATACTTCAGTCAGTTTCTGTTAATACAGAACAGAACAAATTCTAGTCGAAATTTCAAAAATTATTTGGACAGAACTAGAACAAATCGAAATAATAACCTTGTTTGCGTAAGTAACTTGTCAGTCTAAGTGGGCTACTGTATCACTCAAGAACAGTTAAAATTGAAACCGCAGACGGTTACACGAACAGACGGGTCAGCATCAACATGATTAAACAAGTTACCTGCCTTTTTCAAGTTGCTTTTCAAACATTTGCCACAATGCATTGAATGGCATTGTCTAAGCCGCAGTGGATGTGGATAATCCACTCAATCAGACAGGTAGTCCCACGGGTGTATAATAAGCACGTTGGACATATGCGGTAGTTCATATGAAGCATGGATTATCAAAAATCATTAAATGTTCTGCAGTTCCCGGGTCCCATAATTTCTTATTCAGTTGTACGTAAAAACGCAAGGAATTAGTAGTTTGCCGGTAAGGAATGCATCCTATTAATTTCGCTTTACAAAGCATAAACTACAAAGCAAACAAGACTTTCCTTCCCAAACTTGTAGTTATGAACGGATACAACGAAAAAACAAACTGCAGTAACAAAGTTTTGGCAAGGACTAATGACAAGATAAAATAAAATCCCAATTACCAGAGATGGAATACTTGATCGATAAGTCACACTTTCTCCAATATTTAATCCCAACAGATAAAAAGCATAATCCCAGGTCGTTTCTTTACCAAGATTTTAAAAAAATTCCCGAAAATTATTTCCAAATTTTTAGTTTTTCAATATTACAGAACTTTATCTGGAATTCTGGATAGTAAACTATAAGTAGTAAAAGTAACACGGCTGCGGCAAGTTATAAACAAAATCTATTGTACTAACGGTCTTGGTTTTACGATTGCTACCTCCATGCTATATTTTAGTTACGTTTTACGCAGTAAGTTTACTAAATATTACTATGCGAAGCGAATAGTATGCGAAGTGAAAATGTAAACGTGCAGAAGTTATTATAAGTAAACTTTAATTTGACTTTGAGGTTATTATTAATTCACTTTTCAAGCAATGCAATGCAATTTGTATTTGTTCGTGGATATTTAAAGAATATAAAAGTTCGTTTTTAGTTTTTATGCATATTAAAAGTAGAAAGCCACACACTTTGAAAAGGCAATATAAAATGACTGACAAAGATTACAGGCACGAGCACGAGTACAGCAGTACCTACATTAAATTGGTGCTCGATAATTACTCCTTAATTTCTTAATGCCACACGACGAGCCTAATGAGCCTCGGTTGGGCATTCGCATTGAGGATCGGATGCATGCATGTATATTCAGTCGTTCAGTTGTAAATTCAAAAAGCGTGCAGCATGTCATGCAGCTTGATAAGGACCAGTTTATAAATTTTCTTGAATGGTTAAGTGCTCATGTGGATATGACGTCCAATCGCAGTCTTCGGGAATGTGTATTTCAATAGAGATATCATCGCATATAGCCATGTTAATGGATTAATTGCAGTAATCATGCAAATGAAGTACGCTCACTCTGCTTATTGAAACGTAATTGTGTAATTTTTAAATTGACTTTGGTTTTCAATATAAATTCTAGGTGTGGGTTCACATTACTTCTCAGGAAAAATGTGATCAAATATATCAACGGCACTATCACATTGGAATTCGCAACTTCCATATTTGTGCCGGTCCACAAGATGACAAAACACATAAAGGAACTTGCGTTGGCGACAGCGGCGGTATGAATAATGATTTACAAATAGACACTAACTAACTACGAATTAATTACGATGGTTAATAATTACGCTATTCACGTAAAATTGACTCCTTGAATATTTGTATGATTGCAATTTATCTTTATAAAAATTGTTTAGGGCCACTGATGTGCAATTTGCGAGATGGAAGATGGCATCTTGTAGGAATTACGTCGTTCGGATCTGGCTGTTCTCGTCATGGCTTTCCGGATGTTTATTCCAGAATAACATATTATTTACCGTGGATTAGGGGTAAAATACGAGCACACAGCTCTAATCCAAGTACTGCGTCCAAGTATATTTATTAATGACTTTGTTATATTAGATTTTTATGTACCTTGCAATACATAAAGGGAAAATTGACTAATTACTCTCCATCGAGTAAAACGGTTGTACAACATGTCGATCGGAAGCTACTATCCGCAGGAACATTATCCCGTTGGAATCAGGTTGCGGCAACCCATCCAGAGTGAAGTTACATGACCCAGCAGGGTGGAATTTTACATAGGTACAACGGGATTTGTTCCTGAGTGTAGTAGCTTCCGATCGACATATAGCATAACGGTTTTACTCGATGGGAAGTAATTAGCCAATTTATTAGCCTACATAAATATATCTAGCATATAGAAAGAAACAAACCAGGAATTATGTAATATTGTGATTATCAAAAGGTATGCAATTTCGGTTTTCCGTAGACATATGATTTTAAATGGGACATCTATATCGGATCGGTTTACGGTTAACAAATACATTGTATTTAATCACAAAGTTCTTCCTATCTTTAACATCTGTCAATCTGTACTATGCTATTGAGTTAGTAAAGGCTCTCATGACAACCTCTTGCTTTACAGGAAAGTCATGAGGTTGTCATAGAATCTTGGAATTTTGTAAATACATAAGTTATAACATAACCGAAAAAATCCATTTTAATTACGACTTCTCTACCATTTTGTTATTTTACGATTTTGCTTTGGGTTTCTAAACGGTTATCACTGTTATTACTTCGTTTGGTTTATTCGTTTTAAGTTGCTGTCTTCCCTTCTCTCAAGTGTCATTTACATGCAGATATAATATCCGATACAATTTACATTCTATGATTTTGTGTAATTACTTTTTGGTAATATAAATTAATCTTCTTTACGTTGCGTTGCTTAATGTTTAAACGTAGTAAATAAAGCTCCTCAAGTCAACGATAGTTAAATCGATTCATAGTAACATCCTTGTCCTTGAGTATTAAATCTTTATATCAGATGAAATAGCTTCAACAAACTTGACGCATGTAAAAGAATTGTGTGTGACTAGTGTGACTCAAAGTAGCTGGACTTGCTGGACGGACGTCAGATACGGAAAAACTATCATTTCCTCTCTCGTAACAGCCCGTTTTCCCCAGTTACAAGTACTCCATCCAGGTTTAGAGGAAAGTATGTATTAGTTTAACAATTCCACGGGATTCGGGATACATTTTCCAGAAATAAACAAATTTTATCGAATACATACATAGCAATAGCAACACTACTACTTCTTGTATACTGGAGGTACTGGAGCTACCTCAAGTTAAGTGAATCAATGCAGATGAAGAGCAAACAGCGGCTTACAAGATCGCAAATCAGTATTGCGAAAAGGCGTTGTTATGGTCATGGTCCAGTCCTTCAGGAACCCACCAAGTTTGTTTATTTTTGAAAAATGCCATCCCGTGGATATTTCCCCGGAAAAAATGCTACTCAC
>JAANSN010002649.1:0-22732 GCA_036850665.1 Dicranocentrus wangi
AGACGGACAGACAGACGGACAAACAAACTAAAAGCATAACTACGCTTCATTGCATTCAGCTTCGTAATAATGTGATTTGACCTTTACCACACTTCATTTTAGCAGGAGCAGATTTGCAGTTTGCGTGGAAGCAAACCCCTGCGTAATCAGCGGCGTGTCACTCTCAACAAAGTTACCAGCTCCAAAATTTATTCTCACAGCTCTCAACGACCTGTGAAACTTGGCAAGGTAGCTGCTCCTCTTCAGCTTCCGCTTACCCAGTGTACACGCTAATTTTATGGATTCCGTCCACACATCCGCCATAATCTGCACAAGGCATATGTACGCCATGGGGATTACTGTTGCAATCCCCGCCACGAATAAAAAGAATGGCGGATTTGACCAATCAAGTTTAGCTAGGGTTACAAATGCCCCAATTTCGCAAAGCAACATGGTCATAATCATGACCCCAGTTACTGATAGCTGATGAATGGAGTTGAACTCGTTGGCTAGCAGTTGGATTTTGCGAAACTGGATCCCGCTAAAGTTCCTTCGAGCGGATTTGAGGAATCGGCGAATGCAAAGAGGGACAATTATTAGTGTTCCTACTACGACGAATAGAGAGTAGGCCCCACAGAATGCAACGAACAAGTTGCTGAGGTGCGTCGCCGTGGCTCCTAACATGCGACCGAACCAGCTCCAATTGCCACTGGCGTTGTTGTTGTTGCACTCTGGTGTTATCCGTCTCATTGGACTTGCAGAGTAGCATGGAAGCATAACATGGGCAAAAACGGGGTACGGATACATGATGCCCCACCTAACCCCACTATATCCGTAGGTGATGAGGAAAGTCACGAACGCTTGTTTCATGTCAAGGTATTGTGTCTTGTCAAATTTGTGCTGCTTCCGGGCAGGTTTAGATGAACTCTGACGAACAGAACTACTACCTTCAGCTCCATTTTCACTTTGTCCTAAAATATTGTGACAAAACATTTTGTAGTCATAGCATCCTCAAAGAGGAGTCTTATATAGCATAAGCATATATCATTGCCCCGTTTAAAATAAGTTTGAGGCTGCTCACCATAATACGCCTCAGCCTCAGACAGGATTGCATTGAGGAGTTTAATCAACTCGGCTGCTTGGTAGTAGTACGCTAATGTGACAGTTAGAGCTAACAATAAAACTGTAGAAAAAAATATAGCAAATGCTTTGCCAATGCGTGTGTCAGGAGGGTCTTGGCTACCAGTTTGGAACATCGCAATGGATATCAGAACGCCAAACAAGGGCAAACTTAAACTTCCAGCAATTCGTTGGCGGGTGGAGATGTCCAAAGTAAATTGTTGTCTTTGACTATCCCACTGAAATGGAAAGAGTCCGAGTCCGTTGGCCAGGCGGAGATATTTTACATACACCGGGAGTAAGAATTTTGACGAGAACATGATAAACCTCGAGTCAGGGAAAAAAATTAGTGCAGATCAGGTTTCTACTTTTTCAATACTGTGATAATAGAGGATGTGTGATGATCGACAATGTTGGATTTCCCAGAAGGCTGGCTATCCGGTTCGCGGAAAAACTCTAACTGTCATGACAGTCCCTATTAATATTTTTTGAAGGTTTATGTAACCACACTCCGACAAAATATGGATATATAATAATCAAAACGACAAAAATATTATTACTTGGGCATTATTAAGCCTGACCTTCATAGAGAAAGAAAGACAAGAGGACTAATCAATAGGACTAAAGTAACAACTAAAGAGGAGCATTTATTATAAACGCCTATATTGGGTTTTGCAATTTCAGTTATTCAAAGATCCAGCCTAGGCTTGGGCTTGATGACCATTGATGATCTAGTTAATCTCATTTTTTTTCCTTTCTTGTGGTAATTGGAAGAATGCTCATTTGTTTATAATGGGCTTCTGTATTTAGGTAAAATGGTTAAATAAATACTTGCTACCAATCCAACTAATAAGCGTGGACCGTAGGCAAAATGTGACCTCCCAATCATATCTTGAAGTTAAACCAGCGAAAGTACTTAGTATTATATTAGATACCTAAACAAAAATCCATCATCATTGCTATGATGATCGATAATGTAATTTGAACTTTAACAGTGGATTCGGGTGACACCTGGTGGAATCATTTTCGTTACATGGTTGCAAACTCTAATTGGTGTTGGTTCTGTAGCAGCGATAATTAATATAATAAGTTTACATAAAAAGTACAGAGAATTAATCCTTATTTTATCTCAAATTAACACAAATCTACTGTTCTATTATACCCTCAATTACTTACGGTTTTAATGGCAATAATGAAATTCCGGTTATCTAAATCCTCCGCATGCTTGCCTATGCCAGCTATCTATATTTTCATTTAGGCACAATTGGCTTGAGAACAATAATATTTAGCTTATATAGGGCTGTCAAGCGTGTGCAGGAAAGGAAAATATTCTGGCACTTTGGGTTAGCAATCGATAAAAACTTGACCGTGCAGACTCAGACAAAACACGATACATTATCATTGAGTGGTTTGTGGGCGTACTAAATTGTAATTATATGTAAAGCTTCGGCCCGAGAGAGTTTAGTGGATATAGCTTGAGTTATATTTAGCATGCATATTTAATTGCAAGGTAGTACATAGTTCTTAATTGGCATTTGGAAATGTAAGAATTAACTTTGTACCTATATTATCAAATAAGGAAAGGACAGTCACAATAGGGGTTTGCATTGCAAAAATTCCCTTGAAATGCTTATACTAGAAAAATACTTCGAGACCGTGGTTGTAAGTTTTTAATGGCGTATTACATGCACGAGTTGCGGTCATGATAGTTTTCAGACTAAGAGCTATCTAAAAATGGTATTTTATTAAAATGTCTTTGTTTGACTTGCATGATGGAATCCATAAAAATTCATTCCATAACTCACGATTTGATACGCATATTACAATACCTGTAGAGGTCACATCATCTGCTTAAGGTGACTTATTACTTCAGGAAAAAATACTTGACAGTTAGAAGCCGTATTTACATATAAATAATGTGATTTGACCTTTACCACACTTCATTTTAGCAGGAGCGGATTTGCAGTTTGCGTGGAAGCAAGCCCCTGCGTAATCAGCGGCGTATCATTCTCAACAAAGTTACCAGCCCCAAAATGTATTCTCACCGGTCTGCAGGATTTGACAAACCTGGCAAGGTAGCTACTCCTTTTCAGTTTTATGGATTCTGTCCACACGTCTGCCATACATTGCACGATGCACATGTCGTAATTCCTATGGCGAGGTAATAGGCCGTGAGGGAGCATTTTTTAAGTGGCATTGGGAAAGATAATGATTCACTAAACCTGGCCTCCATATTTCCAATTAAGCATAGTCACAGAAAAGAATAATGTTATCATGTGCAGAAATATATATATTAATAGAGATAAATGCCAATTTTGTTGTGATTTAATTAATCCTAGCTGTGGTTATTGCATTAGTGTAATACCTTACTATAAGTATCATAAAGTTAGAGTTTTACATATAAATAATTATTTGATTTGATTTGCGGCATTTTATCATTTGCCTCCCACTTTTCATTTTAAAAGTAGCAGATTTGCGGTTTGCGTAGAAGCAAGCCCTTGAGTGATCAGTGGCGTATCATTCTCAACAAAATTCCCTGCTCCAAAATTTATTCTGACGGGTCTGCAGGATCTGACAAACTTGACAACGTAGCGACTCTTTTTCAGTTTTTTCAGTGTGTCCGCTAATTTGATGGACTCTGTCCACACGTCCGCCATACACTGAATAATGCATATGTACCCCAGTGAATTTCCAGCAGCAATTCCCGCTACGAAAAGAACAAAGGGCGGATTTGACCAATCAAGTTGGGCAAGGGTGACAAACGCCCCGATTTCGCAGAGCAGAAAGGTTATAATCACAACAGCAGTGACAGATATTTGGTGAATAGAGTTAAACTCGGCGCAAAGGACTTGGATTTTTCTAAATTGGATCTCGTTGAAGTTCATTCGAACGGACTTGAGGAATCGGCGAATGGTAAGCGGGACAATTATGAGTGTGGAGACTACAAAGATTAAAATGGAGGCCCCACATGTAACAACAAAGAGGTTGCTGAGGTGCGTTGCCATGGTTCCTACAAGTCGAATAGGCCAATTCCCATTATTGCTCCAGGAGGCGGAGCACTCTGGAGATATCCGTCGCATCGGGCTTGCAGAGTAGCATGGAAACATGAAATGCGCAATGACAGGGTATGGATACATTAGCAACCACCGGACCACGCTGAAGCCGTACTTGACAACAAAAGTGACAAACATTTCCTTCCGGTTCATGTCTTTTGTGTAACAAAAGTTGTACTGCTTCGAAATCATTTTGTTGGAACCCATCCGACGAGAACTCTGGTTGCTCCCATGTTCAATTTGCTCTGTTATAGGGAAATGAGTAACGAATTTATGTTTTGTGGTAGTCATGGAAATCTCATAGAAAAGTATTATTACTTCATTTCTAAAACAAGTTTTTGAAGTTTGAAGAAGCGTACCGTTATGTAACTCCGACTCGCGCACTATTGCATTAAGGAATTTGGTCAAATCCGAGCGCTTCACTTTGTATGCTATTCCGACGGTTAGAGCTAATAATAAAATTGCAGAAAAATATGTACTAAATGTTTTGCCAATGCTTGTATCAGGAGGGTCTTGGCTCACGGTTTGGAACACCACAATGGAAATTAGAACGCCAAACAAGGGGATAGTTAACCTTCCTGTAATCCGCTGGCGGTCGGAGATGTCTAAAGTAAATTGTTGATTTTCAGTATCCCATTGAAATTGAAAGAGTCCCAGCCCGTTGGCCAATCGGAGATATTTTGAATAGACCGGGAGTAAGAATTTTGAGGAGAACATGATAAAATACACGAGCCAGGGAAAAATATTACTGCAGACCAGGTTTCTACTTTTTACAGGCTATAATGACAACTAAAGGTATATGTTGGGATGATGATGATGTAGACAGTGTTGGATTTTCCAGAAGACCACCCGACTTAACGACCAATATATTACTTCGTTATTAAGTCTGACCTTCATGGAAAGACAGGCAAGAGGACCAATTAAGAGGATTAGAATAATAAAACTAAAGAGAAGCATTTATAAACGCCTACGTATTGTGTTGTTATATATTGTAGTTTCAGTAATGCAAGGATTCAGCCTAGACTTGAGTTTGATGACGTTGATGTAATTAATCTCAATTTTCCTGTCCCCGTAATTGGAAGAATGTTCGTAATGGGACCCCGGACAGGTAATGGTTAAATGAATATGCTTCTTGTACCCATCCAATTATTAAGCATGGACCGTAGGCAATCCTACTTTCCAATCATATCTTGAAATAAAAATAAAATCTGTAATCTGATTAGTGATGTGCCATGTACCTTATAGGTCAAAGGTCAAGCTGTTCAATTCATCTTTTTTTAATTCGATTTACCAATTGGCGTTGTCAAAATTCAGTTTTAATTTATGGTTAATTTACGACCTGGAAACAAATCTGAATCACGTCCGTAATAATTATGTGGCATGTGGCAACTTACAACACTTGCTCATCATAGTTGGTTGATGCTGCGCTAGCGGGAGTATCTTGTATTGACTACGTGTGATACAATTGTTAAGCATTGCAACTCATTTCAAAAGTAGTAGATTTGCAGTTTGTGTAAGAGCAATCCCTAGCGTAATCATGGGCGTATCATTCCCAATGAAACTACCAACCAGCAGATTTAAAATTTATTCTCACAGGTTTGCAGGATTTGCGGTATTTGGTAAAACAAATCCACTTTTTCATCATCAGCCTCCTCATGACTCCATCCACCCTCACGGATTCCGTCCACACGTCCGCCATAGCCTGCCCGATGCAGCTGTATGCCACAGAATTTCCACCCGCAATCCCCGCGATAAACAGGAGAAAGGGCATATTCGACGAGTCCACGAGCTGAGCTAATGTAGAAAGTGTCCCGATTTCACACACCAAAAACGTGATTATCACGACACCCGCGGGAGAGGCGATTTACAGGTTCCGCAATCAGATTTCGTTCTGGAAGGGTAGTCATTGGTGCTCCGATGAGAAAGAGTTAAGAACCGCCGATATTCGACACATTACTGTACCCAATTCTTCATAAGTCAGTTTATGAGTTCCCACGACACGGTTGAGATGATGTTTTATGGATTTAACTCCAGCCTCCCATATTCCTTCAAAGTGTGGGGCAGCTGGGGGGTTGAAATGCCACGTAATGCCTTGATCAGTTGCGTGTTTAATAATTTTCCGTCCATCTTCTGATTCCACTAGTTTTGCCATGTCGTTGAGTACTCTGGCAGCTCCCACAAAGTTTGTCCCCATGTCACTATGGATGTGTGCAGGTGTACCTCTTTCGGAAACAAATCGGTCTAGACAGGCAATGAAGGCATCCGTACTGAGGGAACTTACAACGTCGATATAAATAGCCCTAGTACGTAAACACACACAAATGCATATGTAAATCTTAAGTGAAATTTTACTTCGCACAACCGGACGTGATAAGATGGGTCCAGCAAAGTCAACACCGCAGATATGAAATGCTCTTGTGGGGGTGACTTTTGGTGCAGGTAGGTCACCCATGCGTCGTTTTTGTAGTACCGCTGACTGCTTAGCACAAGTTACGCACTTTTTCACCAGTAGTCTGACAGCGTCCCGAGCATTCAAAATCCAAAATTGTTGACTAAGAATACTCAGCAATGCCTGGGGTCCTGTATGACAATTCTTGACATGAGCATCTCTGATGATCAAAGTTGTGATATGATGATAGCGTGGGAGTAGATATGGATGTTTTTGATCCGTTGGAATGTTGGCGTTTCTCAACCGGCCACCCACCCGTACGCAACTTAACTTTGTCGACTTAATACTTTGTTTTTTGGGGAAGAGGTTTGCTTTCTGTTAGGAGTTTGAACTCTGTTGCGAATGTTTGTCTTTGCACGTGTTGAATGATGGTGCTGAATGCATTTAAAATTTCTTCAACTGTCAGTTCACCAGACCGACCAGGTTGTCCGCATTTTCTTTGTCTTGTGTTGTAGATAAACTGATGCACCCATGCCACCACATGCTTCAATGTTCGAAGTGATAAGTACCGTAATAGTGGGAGGGATTCCTCAGTTACTTCAGCCACGTTAGCTACCACTTGCTTTCTCTCCTCCAGATTAGTTGTATGAGTGGAAACGTCGCATGTAGGGCTAATTTCTGTTTTCATCCAGCTGCATCCCGACCACCACAATGGGTGTATTATTAGTTCACGTGCCGTTATTCCTCTTGACGCCCAGTCTGCAGGGATGTCAGTTCCGGCTATGTGATGCCAATGGCGCGGGGGTAAAAGGGACCGGATTTTTGAAACTCGGTTTTGCACGAAAGTCTTCCAACGAGAAGGATGACCTTGGATCCACGCGAGCGTAAAGGTTGAGTCCGTCCACGCTGTGATTGAATTGAAATTGAGGTTTAGTGCAGCTTTTACTGTATCCATTAGTTCACCAAGTAGTAACTCACTACAAAGCTCCAGGCGGGGGAGTGATACTGTTTGCACTGGCGCGACTCTAGTTTTTGAAGTGATGAGGGAAACCATGATGTTTCGTTTGGCAGTTTGGCTTCAGAACATAGTGATGTGGTATATAGCAGTTTGGATGAGTGTTGATAGTCTGACTTGATATTTCACGCATGTGACATAGGAACTTGTACTCCCTCATGAACTCGATATATTGCTGTTTATATTGAGGTTGAATATTAAACCGTCGTTCCATGGATTTCAGTCTTCGGATTGCCATTTCCCGTGAAGCTCCTAGCGCTGGTTTAGGTTCCTTGAAGGGTAACCTTACTACGAATCTTCCACTAGGTAAACGAGAATGGTTGATTTGGAAATGCGTTTCCCATATGTTTTCTTCGTGCGAATTAGTAAGGGTTTCTGGAATAGACTCAATCTCCCAAAAGCGCTCCAGAAGTGGTGCTAAATCAACTTGTCCATAGTTAGCAATGATGTATGAAGATGATTGTGATACTTTACCAGCGACTAACCATCCTAGAGATGTGTTCAGCGCCTCAGGAGTATTTGGTGGACCTGTACGAAGGCCCTGACGTATGATGCTGTAGAAAAGGTCTCCTCTGGAGGAAGATTTATGGAATTTTGGATCGGCTAACTGTAGGCCATGAAGATGTGTCCATTCCGACGGGTCCCAGTGAAAGGATGGTAGATGTCTTGTGACCCTTGCTAATATAAACGCATTCACGACATATGTATCATTAGAATCGAAGTGTGGTTGTATAGTTTTTGATGTTACGCCCTTTGGTTTACCAACTGATGTTTCACCTAAATCAGTTACGTCTACATTGGTGTGTTTTCTTGATAAGCCCAGTTTGAGTACGCATGATTCTGAAATGAATGTGTCCGTAGATCCTCCATCCAGTAACACTCGGAATAGTTGGAATTGTCCGTGTCGATCCCGAATCCGTACAATAGCTGTACCTAATAGAGTACCAACATTTGAAATATCATTATTACCAAAATGGCATGGGCACCTATGACCGATGCTCCTTGACTTGGTTGGTTGGAGGACGACTGCACTGGATTTTGCCCTTGGTTAATATTCTTGTGAAGAAGTGAGTGATGTGGCAGTTGGCAATTGCGGCATCTCCATTTACTCTTAAAGTCCTGAGGGTTGTGACCACTGCGTAAGCAATTAGCACATAATTTACATTGATTAGCAAATTTGATGCGTTCATCAACAGGTTTTTGTAAGAACTGTTGACATTTGTGTATGAAGTGGTCCCCAGAACAAACCTTGCAGTTGGTGTTGGAATGGGTGTGATGAGCATGGTGTCTTCCCACTGCACCTCCGTCTGGCTTAATTTGCCGGGGTGGCTTTCTGGAGTGGCCTCCAGCAGCAAGTGCTCTAGCGCGTTGCTCCAGAAAGGTTAAGGAGTCTTTGAGAGCTGGAATGTCGCTTCCTTTGAGGGTCTGCTCCCACAACTCTCTTGACGTAGGGTCGATTTTTTGATGAATGTGGAATAGCATGATCGCGTCCCATTTGTCCACAGGTTGATTTAAGGATTGAAGATATCTCTGACATTCCTTACTTGTGTCAATCAGTGTCCGCAAGGCGGCAGATGATACCGTATTTGTGTAAGGTTTGAACTGTGAAGCGTTTGAGGACGGAGAATAGCACCTCACGATTGTTGTGATACCTGTTCTCGAGCAGCTCCCAAGCTACTGTGTGGAGTTGGCGTCGGAGAGGATTACTGATCGAACCTATCTTGCTGCTTCGCCTGTTAAATCACGCTTTAAATATGTTAGCTTTTGAACATTGGGTAGAGACGTATTATTACCAACTGATGATAAAAACATGTCCCGGAATGATAACCAATCGTTTACGTTCCCATCAAAGGTAGGTAGCTCTAATTTCGGAAGCCTTACATCTGATGTTGACATACAGGCTCCGGTTGAGGTTGATGGCGAGCGAGTTGCTCCTGATGTTGCTGCTTTTCACGCCTTCAGTTTACACTGGAAAAAACATGTCCCGGAATGATAACCAGTCGTTTACGTTCCCATCAAAGGTAGGTAGCTCTAATTTCGGAAGCCTAACATCTACTGTTGAAATACTTGGGGCTCCGGCTGAGGTTGATGGTGAGCGAGTTGCTCTTGATAATGCTGCTTTTGACGCCTTCAGTTTACAGTGGAGTTTAGATAGTAGTTCTAAAAATCCGTTGTATGCTGAAGTGTATGGATCCATGTCTGTCGCTGAAGGCTTGTATTGAATAATCCTATTCTGCACCTCAACCACTTTCGTCTGTAGTCTTGATAGTTCCGAAAGGTAGTGGTCCACCTCCACCAAAATACTTGGGGCTCCGGCTGAGGTTGATGGTGAGCGAGTTGCTCTTGATAATGCTGCCTTTGACGCCTTCAGTTTACACTGGAGTTTAGATAGTAGTTCTAAAATTCCATGGTATGCTGAAGTGTATGGGTCCATGTCTGTCGCTGGAGGTTTGTATTGAATAATCCTTTTCTGCACCTCAACCACTTCCGTTTGTAGTCTTGATAGTTCCGAAAGGTAGTGGTCCATCTCCACCTCTGATAAGGGGGTTGTTGCATTAACCACGCTGTCGTACCAAAGAAGCCTCGTCTGTGCTTCATCACGATCTTTCTCTGCTTTTTCAAAGTTTGAAAGTACCATGTTTAGACAGTCACTCACCAGTGTTCACTATTGAAGATGTTCTTCCGGTTCGATTGGACCAATAAATGATGGGGTAAAAGTGTTAGTGACTGATGAGTGAGTCTAATTTGGATGTTGTAGGTATGCTCTTCGAAATACAGAGTAAATCGTGATGATGGATGTTGTTGAAATTGATAAGTATAAAAACGCGATTAATTAGTAAAACGGTGATAGAGAGAACGCGGAGAATGAATGGGTATGATGGATTGTGGGTGATGATTTTATTGAGGGTGAATTTACGAATAGTAAATTTTGAGTAATTATGACTTCCAAACGGAGAGAATAATTAAAGGGATGATAAAGTGATGTAGATTAATAACTGTAAAGCTGGATGAAATAATGTTAAATATTCCAATTAAAAAGATTGAATTTAATGTGAAGAAAGAATCAACAGGTAGGAAATTTTGGTTGTGTACACGTAGGTAGACCGAATGGAAGCGAGAGTAAAGAATACATATAAGTCAGATCTTCACATAATATGAGAGAGGCGTGCAGAAGGCACACACAAAAAGTGTGAGAATAGTACAGTCTGAAGGTAGAAGTCGCACTGGACAAAAAATAGCTCAACCAATCATATTCATACAATGCAAAATACACAATTTACAAATATCATGGGAAAAATGAGAATCCGCTAGTTCACCACTGAACACTTACTTATATTTAACTCATCAGTTTCTAGTATTATTATTGCATTGAGGAGCTTGGCCAACTCGGCTCGTTGTATATTGTTAGCTAGGACGACAGACAGGGATAATACTAAAAGAGCAGCTTTCGACAATGCTGAAAACCTTGCCAATCTTTGTGCCCGGAGGGACTTGCGACGACACAGTTTGGAACACCACAGTGGAGGAGGTCAGACAAGTATACAGAATGGCGCTTAGGTGCCCACCAATTTGTTGGCGGGGTGACATGGCTGACAAAAAACTTTGTCATTTCTGGATCCCATTTAAACTGATACAGGCCCGAAGATTAGCAACGTGCAGATACTTTGTATACACGGGGAGTAAATATGTTGACGAGAAAAAGATGATATACGGGAAAAATTATTTTTTTGAAGAGCTAGTTTATCTTTTGTCTCGATTGGAATGAGAGGAAATGCAAGTGATGGTCACCCCACTCCTTTCATTTCCGCGAGGCTATCAAATCAAGCGTGTAGTATGCCACGAAAACATTGTAGCATTTTGGATTAGTAATCGATAAAAATGTGGTACAGCATATTTGTTCCGCACTCCTATAGGAAAAAGGATAAATTCACAATTAAGTTGCATAGACATCGATTTTGAATCTTTTCAAATTCTTGTTGACCGTGTTTGGGGGCAACTGGTTTCTTGTTTATAGATAGTTCTTCCATATGAAATAGTTGCATTTAGAGTTTACACCCAACGTCAGGTTGGGTGAAAACTTGGAACACAAAACGCTTTGCAGAAACGCCCTGTCTTCAAAGGGACACATTTTCAATGCCAGTTTGGTTAATTATGTTGCCTCCAAACCTTTCCATGAAGACTTTCAACTGGTTCTGACAATCCTTACCATCGGCTGAAAAATTTTCCAAGCAGAAGCTTCTTTATTCCCGCAACCCACCAAACAAGTATGGGCTAGTAGGTTGGAGATTGTTGGGGGTGTATGTTTGTAGAAACAAGGTAATGGTGAGTCTCAAATTGGGAATTCGCACTTTCTCTTTTGCCGCCACCAATTTAATTGGAGGCGCCTCCGCAAGCCATGCTGCAAGAGAAAGCCGGTACCATTTTTTGCACCCTAGTCGGCAGTTGCCGAGAGATATCCATCCACTCACAAAATTTGAAAATGTTGTCCAACTCCTCCGAAAATACAATCGCAAAACATTTCGGGTATAATCAATTATCAAGATCACTATAGAATAGCGTTATGAACAAACTTTTAACTTACCAAATCTGGGATAACTGGAGTTTCTTGTTGAAACAGTGTGGAACCTTACTCCGGCCTATTGATTGAACCGGAGATGTGAGAAACCTTAGCTATCATTTCCATATGATTTATAGAGTACAATGATAAGATGCACGATGTCGAACCCCCAGTCACTTAACAGTTTGTTAAACCCATGCCCTCTCTCACATATGTCTCGGTGATCACAGAAAACGGCCCAGTTCGCATCACGGAATAGAGGTGAATAGCAATCGTAAATTGTCATTAATTAGTTGTTCTTTGTAGTCCTCGGGAATCCTTGTCACGGTGCTTAGAGGAAATCCAAGGGCGGTGTTGTCAAGTTCACGGCCTGTCTGTCTGTAGTCCTCACGTCTCGAACACAGTCCTCACTGCAAAACGTTTCTCTCACGATAAACGACACAAATCCATAAGAGTTATAATTAAATGAACTGTCAAAATGTTAGTTTATTAAAACAAGTAAAACACCTCATACTACACAACCAACTGCTTCTTACAGCAGAGTAACCCCGGGGGAAAAATCGTATATAAATGGAATTTTGCACACACGTAGGGTTCGACGTTCATATGAACCGTTAATGAGATTGAAGTTTCCATGGTTTCGCACTGGGATATATTACATAAAGGGATAATTATGCATACAAATTTTATGATCCAGCATTGTTGAGCTAACAAAGTCATGCGTTTTTGCTGTTTAAAATATATTAGTATTTCTAACCATTCTGGCATGCGAGCGTTTGATTAAATGACATTGAATTAAATAGGATGAAATTTCTTGGAAATGGTTGCAGACATCTCATCAATTTTACTGTACAAAAAGAAGAAAAGTTTTACTGCACCTGTTTCATAAACTTTATTCTTACGGACAGGATGGGATTAGCGTGTAGCATTTATCAACTTTTTCAATATGCTTGACGTTTTAACACGGGAATTTGCTTTGCTTGATTACCTTCGACAAGGCGTACGTTACGTGAGTGGAATTTTGCATAATTTGTAAATTTACATCCAGTCAAACGGTGTGGTTGCATTAACCAATAAATATGTTATTATACATTATTTAATTTTGCATTGACCAAGCAATTTCAGTGTGAAGCATTCGTTTTTTGACAACCGGGACTCTCAATATATCTAGTTGGGGAAGCAAGTAATGTAACGCGTAACAAATCCACCAAGCGGGAATGCATCGACATTTATTTGCTTTCATAGTCTACTAACCTATAAATATTCTTTCCATCAATTTCATGACAAACCATCAATCAATGATATTTATTAAAACCAGACATTCACAGACAGATAAAAGTGCAAATACATAATTACGAGGTTATTATTATTTCTATAATAGGATTGGGCTCAAGTTTGATATTTAGTAACCCCTATGGCGAGGTAATTGGCAGGGAGGGAGCAGTTTATAACTGGCCTTGGGAAAAATAATGGTCAACTAAACTTTGCCTCCCTATTCCCAAATAAACACAGTCACTCTAGAGAATACTGCAATCATGTGCAGAAATATATTTATTATTAGTTAAACTATTATTTTTATTGTTATTTACTTCAAGCTGCGCTGGTTATTGCGATGCAGAGAAATTGGCGTAACTGTTAACCATTTAACTACCTTAAAGTTCGAGTTTGCACATATTTACTTTATTTGCTTTGCCTCTCACGTTTCATTTTAAAAGCAGCAGATTTGCCGTTTGCGTAGAAGCAAGCCCTTGCGTGATCAGTGGCGTATCATTCTCAACAAAGTTACCAGCACCGAAATTTATTCTGGCGGGTCTGCAGGCCCTGACAAACTTGGCAAGGTAGCGACTCTTTTTCAGTTTTCTCAGTATCGCCGCTAATTTTACGGATTCTGACCACACGTCCGCCATACACTGAATAATGCATATATACGCCATGGAATTTCCAACAGCAATCCCCGCTACGAATAGAACAAAGGGCGGATTTGACCAATCAAGTTGGGCAAGGGTGAAAAACGCCCCAATTTCGCAGAGCAGAAAGGTTATAATCACAACTGCAGTGACAGATATTTGGTGAATGGAGTTGAACTCGGCGCAAAGGACTTGAATTTTTATAAATTGGATCTCGCTGAAGTTCCTTCGAACGGATCTAAGGAATCCACGAATGGTAAGCGGGACAATTATGAGTGTAGTGACTACATAGATTAAAATATAGGCCGCACAAGTAGCAAGGAATAAGTTGCTCATGTGCGTCGCCATGGCTGCTATAAGGTGACTGGCCCACCAATTCCAATTGCCTCCGACGGCGGTGGTGTTGTCGCAGCCTGGTGTTATCCGTCTCATCGGACTTGCCGAGTAGCATGGGAACATGAAATGCACAAAGACAGGGTATGGGTACATTAGCAACCATCGGACACCGGTGAAGCCGTACTTTACAACAAATGTGACAAACATTTCCTTCCGATCCATGTCATTTGTGTAGCAAATGAAGTTGTGTTGTTTCAATGTCATTTTACTGGAAATCTGCTGTTCCTTTCCATTTTCACTTTCTCCTTTTATAAGTAAATGTATAGAAAAAATGATATTTCGTAGCCATCGACACCTTTATGAAAAGTATTAATTATTTCCTTTTTAAAAAACGAATTTGAAGTGTGAAACCAGCTTACCTCTATGTAACTTCGACTCGAGCACTAGTGCATTCAGGAATTTGGTCAAATCCGAACGCTTGTCGTTGTATGCGATTCCGACGGTGAGAGCTAGTGAGAAAAGAGTACACAAAAATGCGCTAAATGCTTTCCCAATGCTTGTATCAGGAGGGTCTTGGCTCACGGTTTGGAACACCACAATGGAAATTAGAACGCCAAACAAGGGAATACTTAGCCTTCCTGTAATCCGCTGGCGGGCGGGGATGTCTAAAGTGAATCGTTGTTTTTCAGTATCCCATTGAAATTGAAAGAGTCCCAGCCCGTTGGCCAACCGGAGATATTTAGCATACGCCGGGAGTAAGAGTTTTGACGAGAACATGATATACAACTACACGAGCCAGGAAAACAAAAGTTACTGCCGATCAGGTTTCTACTTTTTTTAATGCTGTAATGAGAACTAAAGGTGTAATAAGTATATATGTAATGGTAGAGACAGTGTTCGATTTCCCAGAAGACTATCCGACTTGCGGCAAAACAGTAACTGTCAACAAACAGTCAGTACTAATATATTTGTTGAAGTTTTTTGTGTAACCACTGCGATAAAAATGGATATATACTAATAAAAACGGCAAAAATATTATGGGTTATTAAGACTAATTAAGGGGATTAAAATAATAACAACTAAAGAGAAGCATTTATTTATAAACGCCTATTGGCTTCTGGATTCAGTTATGTAGGGAGGGATTCAGCCTATATCTGAGTTTGACGTTGATAATTATAATCTCATTTTTTCTTTCTTGTGGTAATTGCCTTGGAAAGAAGAATGTTCATAATAATGGACGCCGTGATAGGTAGTAATGGCTATATAAATAGGCTACCCATCCAAATAAGCATGGACCGTAGGCAATGCTACCTTCCAATCATATATCTTGGTAGAAATACCTTGGTTACCTTGGTTGAAATACAACCAAGAATTTTAGAGGCAGACATGGCTAACGCGAGATTTTTGTTTACATCAGATCAGTGCGACTATGCTGATATGTTGATGAGCAAAGATGGCGAGAAAGTTTTAACAAGAATCATATTTTGTGGATCAAGTTTTTAGTTAGTTACAACAATTAAATATTTAGTTACAGGTTTGTGTTGACGAGGCGCCTTTAGTGGGTTTAGCTTTAGCTTGAGTACTATTTGGCAAGTCCTCCTTTCTTGAGTGAGATTATTAGAATGCAGGGGTTCTTAATTGGCATTTGGAAATGCAATTAACTTGATACCTATATATATATATATATATTCTATCAATTAAAAGCAGTCGCAATAGGGAATAATAGGTTTTTTTTACATTACAAACCTGTCTTGAAACTAGTAAGTGATGCATACTAGAAAAACACAAAGCCAGCATGGTTGTAAGTATATTCTTAATGACGCATATGACAGACCATACAATATGTAAATTGTCTAAAGACTCTCTTTTACTAACAAAAATATTTAATACGGAGCATTACTGTACTACTAAGTAATTTGCATGAAAGCTTCTTTCTCAACAGCCATCATCATATTATGCATGCCTATACGCTCACATATCAACCCATTCATCACATACTATAGTTCTCCAAGCCCATTATAGACATTTTTATTGAAGCTAGTAAGTACTTATACAAATTCTAATAATCCTTGTATTATTATTGAAATTTCCTTTTTGCAAACTACAATTTTTCCAACCATCAGTCACACCCTCAATAAATCCTTTTGTTCGCAGTTGGTCGAGTCGAGCTTTCACTTTAAAATACCATCTTCTTTAGGATTCTTAGCACTTCCCAGGATATTTTTCGTGAAATTTAAGTTATCGAATAGAAAGTATTAAAGAAAAGAAATAGAGGGAGAAATACTTATCGTATACGTTTTGAAGAAATTGAAACTCAACGTAAAATCTACACGTAATCAGAAAATCTTGAATGCCATCAATACGGGCGTATAGTATGCTTCACTGAAGATTTTAGCAAACTACCAAATATCAAGATAAAATTTCGTATCGAATCACATCACTCATAGCCAATTCAATTTAATAGGTTTGAGTAGGTGTTTTGCCAGGAATTTGTAACATGCCAATACTAAGGCTTTTTAAGTAATTACACATATGAGCGTAATAAAAGGGTTGGGTAAAAGTTTTAATAATTTTATATAACATTTTAGAGTCCGGCCGGGATATCCTTGAAACAGTTCAGCTCAGCCCAACAAAATTAATAAATTAATAATTCATTATTATTATTTTACTAATTTACAATGAAAGCCTTTGCCGTAACAGTCAACATGTGCCTACACGCTCACATGGACGTTAAAAATTAATATCATACTAAAACTAATACCTCCTATTTTATTGAAATTTCCTTTTTTGTAAATTACATTTTTTTTCTTGCCAATAATGTTACGCCTGCTTTTAGAGGCCAACTATATCATCAAGCCTTCAGTAAATCCCGATTTTTCGCAATTGGTCGACTAACAAAATTAGTAAATGGTTTATTACCTATTATTACTAACTTGCGTGAAAGCTTTTTCCTGAACAAGCATAATATAATGTATGCCTATATACTCATTACTCACATGTCGACTCATACATTATTCATATAATACCCTCAAAGTTTTCAGAAATTTTTATTGAAGCTCTCTCTCTCTCTCTCTCTCTCTGGCGTGATCCTAGTTAAAAATTAATACTGCTATTGAAAAATTTCCTAATTTTCCTAATTACAATTTTTTCCAACCCATCAATCCAACCTTCAATAAATCCGAATTTTTTTGCACTTGCTCGAGTTCTCTCTTCAAAATCCCACCTTTTGCAGGTTTTTTCTTTTCCCTACCGAAAAAACCCCATAAAATTTGAAATTTCTCCAATAATACATCCACCAAGTTAAAATGGAGGCTGCTACTACTTCTACAGGATACTCAAGTCTAGTAATGGACAACGCGCCAACCTCCACCTTTCATTTCTTCTATTTAGCTGATGCTCCCAACAGGTCCACCCCACTTGAAACTGAAACTAGTTTGCAGCAACTAGCAATTCTGCAAGTGGCGACTCTCGTCCAAACCATCTCGCTCATTTCTCCTCAACTCTCTTCTGCTCCAGAGTCCGAATCCAAAAAATCCCAAAAAAAAATTCTCAAGGGGATCCTCGCCGTCCATACCGCTCAAAAGCATTCCCAAATCCGCCCACTGTTTATACAAGAGGCCCTGGAGGAGGTTACACAAGAGGAGGCCCTGGAGGACTCATCTCAATCAACCCTCCTGTGGACCCTCCTCCGCTGGAACATTGACATTCAAAAGGATATTCCATGGTGGCCAGCATCGTTTCCAGGGCTGATTGTTTTTGGGCTAGCAGCCCTCAATAATAGTAATAATCCAAGAAGAATTGGTGGGTTCTTCTGCCATGATTTTCTTCTAAATGGAACTCTTCACTTTACACAACCCTTCCTACAAATCCCGCTCAAATTCCTCTTGTTGGATGTGTCCTGTCCGGAAACGCTATTTTTGCCTCGGGTGAGCGCCACTCGGCCTGAGCTGCCCCATTTCTTCAAATTCGCCACCTGGGCTCAATTCCCCAAACTGTGGGCGAAGGTTAATGAAGACCTTTACGACGATTATGATGATTGGGATTATGGTGATACCTCCTCATTGAGCAAACAAGGCTGTGACACCTTTTCCAGCATTCTGGGGAAATTGGAAGCTCGCGGAACAAACCTCTGGCACGACAGGCACTTGAGCACAAACTGCGTTTTAAACGTGATCACGGCTCAGTACAACTGCTCCAGCCGCTCTTGCGTGCGACGCTACGCCTCCGGACTGGTGAAGGCCGAAAGCAGTATGTTCGTCCCCTTTCCTCCCGGTCGGAATTACTACATCCCATTCGGGGCCACCTCCGGTGGATTCCGCTTCTCTGCCGGGATTCACCGCTCAGAGCTGATTTTCAAGCCGGACCACCTCTTCCAACTAAAATCCCTGGCCCCCGTCGAGTGGGCCTTTGTCCTCGCCGCAGTCCCGCTCATCATCTGGATCCTGCGGCTGACGGGCGTGGAGCACGAGCTGTTTTGGGCGCTGATGGTGCTCGCGGAGCAGAGCGGACTGAGCAGGAGGGTCACCAGCAACAGGAGCAACAAGTGGGTCGTCTGGTCGTGGCTCATTGTCTGCTTTTTCCTGAGGAACATGTACGCCTCCAGAATGTACACGTATCTGACGGCCCAGCCGGACCCGGAGGGGTTGCCCCAGTCGACGGCCGACCTGCTGGATGGTGGTGGGAGGAGCAACGCCACCACCTCAACCTCATGGCCTCTCCTCGCGGGGGAGTCTTTGTTCGGACTTCGCTACGGTACCTTCGTTACGATGCGGCGGGAACGGGAGGAGGGGCGGATGGGGAGTCCCGAGGGGATGGAGGTGGAGCATGTTGAAGAAACCCTTGGAGCAAAGGCTTTGCTCATAAATCCCAATGACGTCATCTGGGACAAATACTCCACAGATGCCCCGGTGCAGTTCTATTTCCACATTGGACTAGTCCGGGCGCTGGCGGCGAGAGACCCCATTGCTATCTCAGGTCATCAAAACGTGGTCCCCGGCACGGGGTATGAAAATTGGTACACGCAGGAGGGATCCAAGGCCTTTCCAAAATTCACTCTAATTTACAATAGCGAGCCGGGCCATTTCGGGTTTTCGGGAAACCTCTTCCTGCGTCCCCTCCTTGGCGTGTTTGGAGGGCTCAAAATGTACTCCAATGATGAGTCCCCCGTTGCGACCGAGTTGAAGTTGTGGAATCCACAATTTATGGCTAATCAGTTTTTGGACAAATTTTCTGCAAGTATTGGCCGCCTAGTGGACGCAGGGATTCAGGGGAAGATTGTCAGCGACTACGAGAGTTTCTACCAAACGACGTACATGAAGCTGATCAATGAGGTGGGACACTTTGGAAAGTCCTCTTGGAATTTCTTCACCATCGCCTTTAATCTGAAAGAGTTGCTGCCCTCGGTGGGGGCGGAGCTGGATTTGGGGGATAGGCTCGCCGATCTGGAGTCCCTGATCCCCGTCTGGGTACTCTACTACAGCCTCATCCAAGTGTCGCTAATCCTGCTGGCGCTGGAGGGGACCTACTTCTGGATAAGTCGTCGCGCCCCGACGACCAATGGGACGAAATCAAGCAAAAGGCAGAGGGGGAGGGTTAAACGAGAACGCCGCCGAGCAGTCTTGAAAACAAAAACTAGGCGACTTGATGTCGCACCGAAGCAGGGGATCAACAAGATGAAGCCAACTGTGGTGTCAGTTAGTTGGAGGCGAGAGCGGTTCGGAGCATGGAGCATTTGGACTCTGTTGCGAATAATGGGAAGTGCGTGGGAGCATGCGCAACCAGAACAAGGATTAAGACAAAGGATCTGATCCAGCAAGCCCAAGTCAATTTTCTTAAGAATCGTTTAAAACTGTTTAGATTGTAAAATAGGTATATTATATTATATCGTTAGTCATTTCCCCAATTAATTCCCGTGTTACAGCTAAGCACGGGATTTGTCTTTTGTCAAAAAGAGAGGAAGATGTCTACATTTAATATAATCTGTTTTCCTTTTCTTATGATAATTGGATTGGGAGGCAGCAGCAGTTCATAATTGACTTTCGGAAATGTAATGCTTCTTTTTAAATAAACTTGCTACCTACCATTTCCAATTAAGCACAGTCAAAAAGATGAGTGAAACACAAACCAAAGACACAGCAAAACCTACTACTCGCTAATTAGATGTTAAATTATCCGCTTATTTATATCATTTCGCATTCATTTCTTTTTCTACTTGTCTTACAATTATTGGAACTATCTAGCCTCTGTTTACCAAGCTGACAACTAAATAAGCATTATTATTCTGTCTTGCTCACTTTATAAAATGAATAAAATGATTATTGGGATAAATATTCAAATTCAAAATAGGAATGTGCATACCCGCAACAGGAGTAATTTGGCCAACACTTTTCATTTTAAAAGGAGCAAATTTGCAGTTTGCGTGGAGGCAAACCCTTGCGTAATCAGCGGCGTATCATTCTCGACAAAGTTACCAGCTCCAAAGTTTATTCTCACAGGTCTCAACGACCTGTGAAACTTGGCAAGGTAGCTGCCCCTCTTCAGCTTCAGCTTACCCAGTGTCCATGCCAATTTTACGGATTCTGTCCACACGTCTGCCATCACCTGGACGAGGCAAAAGTAGGCCATTGCGACCACAGCTGCAAGCCACGCAATGAATGACACGAAGGGCGGATTTGACAAATCAAGTTGAGCCAGAGTGAAAAACGCCCCAATTTCGCATAGCAAGAGGGTTATAATCACAACCCCAGTGACTGACAACTGATGAATGGAGTTGAACTCGTTGGAGAGTAGTTGTATTTTGCGAAACCCGATCCCGTTGTTGAAGTCCCTTTGAGCGGATTTGAGGAGTCGACGAAAGCAAACAGGGACAATTATGAGTGTGCCCGCTACGATAAAGAAAGTGTACGCCCCACACATTGCAACGAACAAGTTGCTGAGGTGCGTCGCCGTGTCTGCCCCGAGGCGACCAAACCAACTCCAATTATAATTGGCGTTGTGATTGTTGTTGTTGCACGCTGGTGTTATTTCTCTCAGCGGAGTAGCATGGAAGCATAAAATGCGCAAAGACAGGATATGGATACACTATGGCCCACCTAATTCCGCTGAAGCCATATGTTATCAGAAAAGTGACAAAGACTTCTTTGTGGTCCAGGTCCTCCACCATTTTGCGAAATCTGCCTTGCTCCGTGGTTGTGAGTTGATGTGAGTCCCGTCGACGAAAACGGTCTCCATTTTCAGTTTGCCCTTTTATTATACAAAAAGGAACTTATATATTTTTTGTAAATCATTGCATGGGCATCCATCCAATGGGGAGCATTAGGCTGGTTACAAAAATAAATTTGTGAGGAGGCTTCCTTACCGTAATAATAAGCCTCAGCTTCAAGCCTGATTGCATTGAGGAAATTGATCAGGTCGGAGCATTTGTTGTAGTACGCTATGACGATCGTTAGAGCTAGCGATAAAGCAGCAGAAGCAAATGCACCGAACGCCTTACCAGTTTTTGTGTCGGGTGGGTCTTGACTCACAAATTGGAGGACCACCATCGAGGTGAGACAACCATAGAGTGTTATGCTTAAAATCCCTGCCATCTTGTAGTAACGGGCGCCTGAGCTCGCCGGGATGAACTTTCCTTTTTCAGAATCCCATTTAAATTGAAACAGTCCCCATCCATTTGCCAACTCCAGATATTTCAAATACACCGGGAGTAAATGTTTTGACGAGAACATGGGGTAGCAGTGAGTTATTTTTTTCTGGTATAGCTTCCAAATTTTTATCTCCTGCAATGGGAACAAAAGGGAAATGCGACTGTTATGGTATATAGCAAAAGCAGACTCTGTTCTTGTCGCATTTTATTTTGTTGACGATTCGTCTGGACATTTAATCGAAAGCTACATAAATTGAAGGACAAGCGTCAAAAGCATGCTTATTACAGGTGGGAATATATGGATTAATGACCAATTAAGGGATATATTTCACAACTAGATAGAAGTTTCTGTTACTGGTCATTAAATGGTTGGTAAAGTTAAGCAAGGGTTGGGTCAAGGATAGAGAGGATGACGTTTATATTTAATAATCCCTTTTCCCTTCTATCTTGAGATAAGTGGAAGGCAGGTGTTCATAGCTTGGCTTGCTTTCGGAAATGTAATGGTTGTAAATGGATAAACTTTATGCTATCTATTTATATATTTCCAATTACGTACAGTCATAACGAAAAATGATGCTTTGAAAACAAGTTTGTGCAACCACATGTGTATGTATATGAAACAAGTCCACCAAGCGGAATAACTTAGCTCGCTGCCAAACTTAATGAACCGAACTTATGAGCTTAAACAACCAAACATACCTCAACCCTAATAAAACCAAACACCCACCAACCCC
>JAANSN010002650.1:0-22724 GCA_036850665.1 Dicranocentrus wangi
TTAATCAGTAACGGTTTCTAACGGTTGCCGTTGACGGATATCGCTGGATAACGAACTTAGCCGAGCTATGTTGATAAGCAATCGATTGCCGAAAACAGAATTTGAAAATTCGAAACCGTTAGAGAGTTATCGTGGATACGGCCAGACGGCCGGCCGGACGGCCGGCCAGACTTTCAGACTAATCTCATAAAGGATTGCTTCGCACTCCTTAATAATACTTTGATCGCGACGCGAGGACGCGACTCTATCGCAAGTTTGAGCGATTATGTCATTTCATACATAACCTGAAGATAAACTGAAATAAGTTTCGCAGGTGTGTTTGTGTGCGTACGATCGATAAGCTATTATTGTCTACCGTATCTCCGGTACGGACGTTTACAAGTTACAATTACAAGGGAGCATGGTTTCTGATTTCGAAGAAAATTTGTGATGAAGTCAGACTGGAACATGGAAACTCCACGATGGAATTATCCTTGATAATTTGTATGCATTTTGTATATATATTTATATTTCTAATCCCAAAGTAAGGCTTTCTCTAATAATGACCATGGTGACCCTAGGACAAACTAGCCAACAAACCTTTGTTTTAGCTCCCTTTCATTTATGATAGCGATAACTTTATGTAAATATTGATTTATTTGATAATAAAAATATTTGATTTGAGAAGTTGCATGCAAATAAGTATTTTATGCGTATGCATAACAAAAACATAATAATTATTCCAAAGGTCAATTACTGTGTTGTTTGTTCTGAGCCAAAACTCTTAACCTAACCCTAACCATAACCAAATGTACGCTGGATTTGGATTATCTATAAAGGCTCTTCGTAGATCCTTATGTAATGAAATGAATGTAATGATGATGGGTATATTGCTGTATTTTATATCAATTATACATTGGTACTCATATTGACTCTTGTAGACAATGTGGATTGATGTGGATAAATCAACTTCATCATTGGGCTCGTGAATCGTGATCACTATCACTTGAAAGTTGACGGGACTGATTGCATATTATGAGTTTTCATTCAGTCAGTTGCAAATATCTGTACGTTCGTGTAGCACGCATGGTTTATAAATAAGCTTGTTTTGGTTATTGCATAGAGGACCGCCTGAAATTCATATTTTAATTGGACCTGTAGATGAAGGAGACGTAGGATTTACTAAACGCTTCGTTTGATACAGCTGGAGTCAAGGAAAGGGGAATCATAATGTGCATCCTGTTTATGTTTGTGTCGGACAATCCAACGCCGGATTCGTACAAAGTCATATTGGCAGTTAACCGGGATGAAAACTACAAGCGACCTACCAAACTGGCTGATTATTGGGGAACAAAACCTGACATCTTAGGGGGTACATGACAAAACAATTAAAAGTTTGAGACGATCAACTAATTGTAATTTAGGTAGTAGTATTCTGGTAAACTAAGTATGTTCACATTTCACATTCATACATCCCATTTTGTCATCATGTAATGACAGCCAGGGACATGGAACCAGGACGTGAAGGAGGTACATGGCTAGCAATGAGTAAAACAGGAAAAATTGGTGCCCTCTTAAATGTAATGCAAACTCGAGCAAATCTGTTAAACTCGCAGAATAGACGAGGAAGGGGATTTTTAGTTAACAACTACTTACAAAGTACCTCCAGTGATCCTATGCACTATTTGACCGAACTCCATGCAGAGTCATCCGAATACAGTCCTTTCAGTTTACTGACTATAGATGTTTGCCATCAAAATGGACCGCAGATCTGCTACTATTCTTGTACTCCAGGAAGCCAACCACAACGGCTGTCTACGGGGAAAGTGTATGGCATTGGAAACAGCTACATTGACAACCCATTTTTAAAAATAATTTCGGGTAAGGAAGAATTCACCGCCGTTTTACGTGAGAATAACAGCCTAGGGAAGACAAAGAATCTAATCGAAGGAATATTAGACATCTTGAAAAATCCCGAGCTGTAAGAATCCATTCTTAATTCTTAACGTATTATATTTTAATATAAAGTAGTTTCTTGTAAAAAAAAACTTTTCTTCTTTATTCATAGAAACCACCCAGATCCTCAGATATTGAAACAAGGGCCTGATCATCTTGAAACATTCGTGAGAGGAATAAGCAGCAGATTTATTAAACTTCCGGGATATGGGACTAGGTGTGTACGATATATTTGCATAAATCTACATCATTATGGCTGTAACAGTAACTAAAAGCTACTTGTTTTATAGGACTCACACCATCATTCTGATTGATTATCACAACAACGTAACATACAAGGAGATCACCTTGAGCGAGCCGATCGATGAAAATGACCTTAGGTGGACTACTTCCAGTTTTGACTTTCAAATCAAGCCTGATGACCTTATTGCATAGCGAAGCAGCTTCCAATCACTAACTAAGCAGACTTGTGAGTGCTTTAGTAGGGTTCATATTGTTGTAAAATGTGAATTGAACACATGTTGGCCCTTTTGCGTAAAAATTTAAATACCTGAAATCAACGCAGTATATCATAAAATGCTTTTTTTAGAAGAAAAGTCTTTATTGTATTTCCTTCGTGGTATAATGTGGGTATACACTTGCGTAAATTTTATATTATCTTTAAAATATAAAGTAAGGTAAATGAGGTGCACTGTTTATTGTAATCAATCGCTTCGAGTTATATACGCTTGCTTGTGTGACAGTTGGAATTTCCAAGGCTATTCGGAGACAATATTAATATAACTTCTATCTAACATAATATCTTATTTTCAACCAGATGGCTATGCGCCACTATGCCTATGTATCCTGTAAGCCTGATCTAATTGTATTGAATACTTCGCTCCACTCGTTATAATAATAAATCACTCAGAATCGATCAGTATCTATCTGCTTGTTAACAAATTTTTGGTTCTTCGTCAACAGTATAAGCAGGTTTTATCAGTCAATTGATATCATATTGTACAGGAAATAAAATCACGGCTGCAGTTTTAAGTTTACCGTAAGGCAAATATGGAGGATGAAAATGACTAATTGCAAGCTATAAAAATAAGTTAATTGCTGCTACACTAGTATGGTAATAACAGAGTTCACAAATACAAATCAAATACAACAAAGGTTACATAGTATCTACCAGAGAAACTTAACATGTAGTTACAATTCGATAACAATGTCACATTTACAGATACCAACAGGGATGAACGTGACACAAAACTAAATCATATAATAACTAATAAATTAGAGAACCTGAGAGCGGCGAGGGCAAATGCGTTTTCGTTAGAGTGAGCAATAACCAGGATTAAAAATTATCTAGTAGAGCATTAAAACATCGCAGCATAATAAGATAGGAGGTAGCAGCGGTCTTCTGAGAAAGATGTACGTGTACAAAGTGCATAAATGTACTATGTACAATGTACTAACAACACACTAACAAAATGAGTTTACAACTCACTTGGTTCATTTTGTTGCATTTATACAACTGAACCTGAGAATATTTGATGTATAACCAGAACCACTGCCATATATTGTACCAGCTACTGGCCATTCCAACTTGATCAACTAACGAAAGTAAAATGCAGGAATTTTCCATGTAAATGCGAAATTGTAAAAATAACAAAATTTGATGTATAACCACTGCCATATATTGTACCAGCTACTGGCCATTCCAACTTGATCAACTAACGAAAGTAAAATGCAGGAATTTTCCATGTAAATGCGAAATTGTAAAAATAACAAATTAAAACTCAATGTCCCTACACGTGGGGGAACATTAGAAGAAGCGTGTGACGGTGACGACGGTCCATCGCCTTTTGTTAGTATTTCATCAGCATAATAATATGTATTATGCAACATTTAAGCTCGTAAAATGTGGCCAAATAGACATAAACATATCCACATTCGCCACCATTGTCGCACAAAAATTGGAGACCACTTGGAATCATAATACTTAATTTTACTACTGGGTATTTATAGATGGAAACTTATTCGTCGCTCATTCGGAATGGATGTCTCGTTACGTTACTCGTTACTGCTCACTCACTCGTACTCTGTGATTTTGACATTTAGGGACTGGTTTCTTAAATACTACCACGATTATGAAACATACCTAACTCACAAGCATTTGTGCCAAGACTTTTAAAATCACGAAAGATAAAACGGTAGAATTACCATTATTGCTTTCACCGTATTGCAGTAAAACATGTTAGAATTAAAACTTATTATTATCAATAGATTGAAGCATTATCACCACTGTATGATGGGTTATATTATCACACTAATGAAATGGGATGAAGCACTAATTGTAAGTGTAAACCAAAGGTTTCGAACACTTCAACATCAAGATACGCAACGTCATACATACACACTTTAAGACCCGTACCTATTTCTAACAAGTTACATTACGACGAGTTATTAACCACAAAGATTGTACGTACGAGATACGTACTTGCGTACAATAAATATCTATATGGACAACATGACATCACATCACATATTTATATAGACTTTCCCTTCCGTCATCCATACTACCGCTAAGATAAGAGATACCATTTGATGCCTAAAATATCAATATACAAGCTACGCCAAGATTACAATTTGCTAAAGGCAAAAATTACAGTCCGGATAAAAATCAAGGCAAAACAGTTAAGGTACTTTTCTCCAACACACACATACTTAATGTACTTTTCTGCAATTATATAACATCAATGGTTTAATGCTAGAATTCCTAGTTTTGTCTTGCACTCATGTCATCATTAATTTGATTTCGTTCGTTGTTTGTTAGGAATTAACTTGTTTGTCAACACACAGATAATCCGAACTCCGGAGTACTATATATCAATCATACTAAACGTTGGTCAATACGGTCCTGTAAACCAGAGATCGACAGGACTCCGGTGTTCATTCATAGACAAGAAATGGGACACCGAATCCCAGGTGAAGTCCGAGTTCTGAGTTTTATATGGTGTGGCCGGTATCTTGGACTTCAATACTCCCTAGTATTTAAGTAGTGGCAAGTCCCTTTGAACACTCAAGTCCTGCCCATCTCTGCTGTAAATGATAACCCTGACCGCTCATTTTAGGATCCTATGTAAATCATGTTGACAAGACAGACAGCTTTCAAGACATTTGTATCATCAAAATGCACTTTTATGTCCTGTTCTAACTCTATCCTAAAACAATACTTATAAGTCCTAATTTGTCCTACTCACCTAATTTGCTTAGGGTCTCACCCGAAAACAAAGCAGTATTTGCATTTTTCTCTTCAGCACCTTATCCTCCCCCTCAGTAGCGATGTTGATATGCGCAGAACTACTTAATTGTAAGAGACATCATTAGTTGCATCAGATTCCACAGAGGATATCTGACCGTAATTTGATCCATTGGCTTCCGCGTGGTTCGCATTTCCACTACTACTGGATTTACCTTCCCTTTCCTGTTCAGCTAATTTTAGCATCTCATGTCGTAACTTATTTAGAATAGCCCAGTTTGGTGAGTTGGCGGATGCTTTACTTTGTAAGGTAGTAATTTGCTGCTCTTCCTGCTTCTTCTCCTTTACACTTTTGATTGACCCGTTTCCGTACATTTTTATGAAAGCTCCAAAATTATGAATGTGTGGGTGAATTTCCTTAAAGAAAATATTCAAAAACAACAATTATAACAACATGAAACTAACTACATTGCATTGAAGCGAGCTATTAAGACAATTTAATGTAATAAAAGCAATATAAATATTATAATCCATCTGCATCTCGCAAAATACCTTAAGAAGCAATTGAGATGCAAGCTGTTTTCCTTCGCGTTTATTTGACGCGGAAACTACCACTTCCTTATTTCCAGCAGTCATACGAAACTGGTTTGGAGGATTTCCTTTCGATGGTGAACAGGGTATCATTTCAAACTTAACATTACTGCTGCCACTCTGTCCAAAATTTCTGCATTGCAACCAAAATCAAATGAAATTTAACTTGAATATTTAATGCTACATAGTACAACTACACGTTATCACAACAATTTGTTATTATACCGTTGCAAACAAGTTAAAAGAAGCGTATACGGTGAAGGTTCACTAACGCTTGAGCACATGTGTGGGATCCTTACGTCGTTCATTTCCACTTGTTGGAAGTACTTCATAGAACATATAATAGATATTAATTGCAAATTTTTATGATGTTATGCAATGCATTTTGTTAACTATTAGAGCTTATGGGCTAACGTACCTCGGTAATGTCAAAGTCACTATTGGTATCGGTCTTATTATCATTAAGCTGGTCCTTCATTTGAGGAATTAGAATCGTTAAAGTATTTCTTGCGGCTTCAGCCTTAGCAGTCTTTTTACTAGAACCAAGTCCCTTTCCATAAGGAATTTCGTTGATCATCACAGTTGCAGCATACGGGGTGGCCGCATTCTCAAGTTCTTGAAATGAGTATGTGGGTTGCTTGCGAAGGGCATGTTGAACAAATTCATGCAAAATGCAAACCGAGCTCTTGCCACGAGGATTGAAGACGTAATCGTTGAACTTCTTAACGTCACCTAAGTAAACGATACAATCCACAGATTTCTTAAAATTAGACTACTGTCAATAGTTCAATCACTTACAATCAGTTCAGATGGAGCATAATTTACAACTTTCTTTGCTTAGGTAAAAGTTGAATTTACAAAAAACGTATTAACCTTTTACACCGAAAAATTTAATAACTTGTGCGTTTTCCGGTAACGTTGGCCGTTCCAATTGCCGACGCTTTTGTTCCTTAGTATGCTTCCGTCTTGCACTCCAGGTCCTTTTGCATAACGTAAGAAAAAAATAGTGCATCAATTGTTAAAGATTCTGCCTGGAAATGTCGAAAAAAGTCAATACAAGTTATACAGGTCTTTTAAAGTTTTCAAACATAACAAAATTAAGTGGATTCTGTTATGGCTTGTTAGTTATTGGATCACGTTGATCTGGATACTTTGCCATTTGTCATTTGATAACATCGCTTGGAAAGTTACCAAATTAAAGTGACCCATTTAACTACTAGCCATATGACGTGACAGAATTTCCATTCTTATATTCCATAACAAATTATCCACAAAAAAAATTGCACAAATACCCCTTCTGCGATTAGGGTTAGACTAGACCAGTTTACCTCTTAATGTACTACAAAATTTGCTTCAATCCTTTATGTCCATTAATAATTTTAAAATATAAAATATACTAAAAAACGAGTAGTAAAACTAAAGTAAAGTAAGTAAGTAAAGAAACAAAGTAAAATAGAAGCACTTACTTAAATCGTTTGCATTCCACTTCAGTAAACTTAAAAAGCGGTTTGCAATATTCTCGTAGGTCAAGTGGAAGTACTGAATATAAAGACGCATTTTCACGAGCAGTCTCTACTTTGGCCAGCGGAATTAAAGCTCTAACAGCAGTATTTTTATGTCCAGACTTCTGACCGCTCGAGCTTTTATTGTTAGTTTTACTTCTAAGATCTTCACTACTTTTGTCAGGCTCCTTTTCCTTTACATGGTTTTCCGTATAGTTTTCATCCTTCTTGCTCTTGCCCAGTTTGTTTTCATCACTTTTGGCGTCTTTATCATTATCCTGAGTACCACTGTCCGAATTTGGCTTATGCAGCTCTTCACAATCTTTATCATTAACCATTGAAACGATTAGGTTTGTGGAATCTGTATCCATTAATTCCGACGATAGATTAGCTGGGGCTATTGCACTTTCGTCGTCATCATCTGAACTAATGTCAACCTGGCCATCTTCGGGTTCAGCCCGTTTTCCGGCATGCACGTCTTCCTTTGGTGTATCCTTTTTACTCTTTAAAGACCCCTGGTTTAATGCATTGTTTTTCGTCTGACGGTTTGAAGGTTGATTGGTGCCTATTGGGCTTTGATCATCTGAAGTATTACCATCAACTTTACTACTATCATCCTTTTTATCCCGTTTCGCTGATTCCGCTTCTTTCTTGTCAATTCCCAGTTTCCTTTTAAACTTTCTCAGTTTCTCGGCAATGGAATCAACGCTACCAGAGGGGCACTTGCTCCTTCCATCTTTCGCCTTTGCTCTTGTGTTTTTCTCAAACCCAGAGGAATTCTGCTCTGTCGAATTTACTACTTTTGAATTTTCAAGCTCGGTGATATCTCCATCTAAGCATTCTCGTTCTTGTGTCTCTTTTTCCAGCGCACGTCGGTAAGACAAACATGGAATGGCACTAAGTGGTACTGAATGCCTCTACAAAGAAAAATTAGAAAACTATTCATTGCAATGCTGCCAACAGAAAATGAAGTCTATTAAGATTCCTTTAAGCAGGTTACCCGAACAGAAGCTGGACCAAGATAATATGGTTTCGCCATTGTACATACTCGGGTCTTCCTGTGCAGATAAAGAGGCATACCACTGCAATGCCGTACTTGTATCCAGCCACCTGGGAGTACTTCAAATGTGTTTCCACCCTTTTCTGAACGTAGAAAAAACAATCATCATTCAAGAATGATTAATAATAACTTTGCTAAAAAATGTTGCATGTCGTATTTACTCAGTTTATATGCAGAGGTAAACCTGAAATTCATTCCACTCGCAGGAGGGTATAAAGAGAAGTGAGTTATAATCCGAGGTGGGGCAAAATATTTCAGTCGGATTTGGTTAATGATACTCACAGTTCAACTCCTACCACTTGCATGCAGAGAAACAAGCAATAATTAAGTATTTGAGTTTATTTACCAAACTCGTAATTTTTCTATCGCCTCTCATGAATATAAGTACGGTATGTATAATACAGGCAGGGCGAAGCATATTTCGAGACGAGCAGTACCCTGAGTAAATACAGCATAGCAATCAAAAGGTACGGTACAGGGACTAAGCGACGATGCCGGTACAGGGCGAATACCAAAAATCAGCCAAATTAAGTATATTTAACATATAAATTATGTCTCGCACATTCAACATTTAAGGCTCAATGGCTAAAGAATTCATCAAATACTATATAGCCTTAGTCGTCCGTAGTCGATGCTTCTCTTAGTGTTACATGTAGTCTTTCGCCACGCGGGCCGGACCATCGCACGCTTAGACACTGAGAACTTTATCATCGAACATTGAGCACGATATGAATGAATAATAATAATACCTTCAAGAACCACAATCTTCTTAATAATTAGCTCGTTGTTGTGAGGACCACGTTCTTCTGGTTTCGACGACTTTTGAGCTTCTACACGTCCGTCACTTTTATCTAGCCGTTTACTCCGCGGAAAGCCTTGTTTAAACAAATTTTAATACATAAATAAAAGTACAACCCATCATGTTTAGCCTGATTGTTAGTCAGCACAAAAATACTTATATTTGTATAGTCTCAACATTCAACATTATTTTATTAATAAACCACACACCTACTAACAACTATATATACACCTACCTTGCTCTAGCATAGAATCGATTTCACTTTCATCCATTTCCTCGTCGTCCTCCTCATCATCGTCATCCGTGAAGTCCGAGTCCATCTGGATGATGTCTTCCTCTTCCTTCTCATTGTCCATCTGGCTGTCCCCATCAAACTGGTTTCGAGTGGAGTCATCCGCCTGATCAGTGTTCTCCGTCTCTTCATCCGAGATCGAGGAGGAGTACTCATTTTGAACTTGTTGATCTTTATCCGAAATTGAAATTGGATTCGCGACAAGTTCCTGCTGCTGCTCCTCCTCCTCCTCCTCCTCCTCCTCCTCCTGTTCCAATCCCTCTTCTTCAGTATTCTCCATGAAGGTAAAAGGAAGGGCCTTTAACGGTACGGCGTACTTCAACAACTAGTATTCCCAATATATTTTTTTGTTCTGTTGTTCTTATCACCCACCCTCTGGAAGTATCGTGTAGGAGGAGAGAGGTGGATGGAAATAGGGTGTCCCTGCTACTGACTCTATACTATCAACTATATACTACTATACTAGCTACACTTAATCATTATATTGTCTACTCACTATATTTGTGATTTAATATATTATTAATAATACTGGCTAGTGGCTGGTAAATATATTATATAACGTCTTGCGCAGTTTCCTCTTAAAGTGCTTAAAGTACATCAAGAATAAACTACTACTAATCCTGCATCACAACAACAAACAGGCCTTGCTTCTCTATTTATCGAAATTGGAGTTGTAGTAGTTTTTTTGGGCTGAGTGGCCTCAATCCTCCTCCCTCGCCGAATCATTTTATTATTATTATATATTATGATGACTATCCATTAAACCCTTTCTAACATTTAAAATATAATATATAACATAATACTTCTTTCTAAGTAAGTAAACTAGTCCCTCCCTCCTATTAACTAGTAACAGCAACTCTGAGGTGCTGGGTGACACACCGCAGCAGCTAGCTGATGATGATGATGATAATTGATAATGTCACCAGTCACCACCACCACCACTGCTGATCACCAAAGTCTCAAGTCAACTAAAAGTACTTTTTTTGTATCCATTTTGAAAAATCAAGAAGAACTCGCAAAATGCAAAAAATGTATGCAATTTTTTGTAAGTACTTAGTATTAAATGGGGATGATGATGTGATAATACATAGGTATATATACCTATGTGTATATACTCCTCTGCTGCCGCTGCTGCTCATCTACTACAACTGGCACTTTCTTCTTGATTGCTGATTGACCTCTCTCTCTCATTCTCATCTCATCTCATCTCGTCTCTTTCTCTATTTACTCTGCTTGACTTTCGGGGGACCGCTGCGAGAAAGACTCGATGAGAGTGACTGTGCTGTGATGATGGGATCGTGATATGATCTGTGATGTGATGCATAGTGGTGATGATGATGATGATGATGATTTGATGATATGATGATGATGATGATGATGCATTGGGAATTTTGGGAAAGCCGGCAGATAGATGTACAGTACAAACCTGACCGTGCGTCGCGTGTCGCGTCGCGTCGTCGTGTGCAGGAGGCGGAGGAGGCCTCATGTCAGTGCAGTGCAGAAATTTTGCAGCCAGAATATTAATTATTTTTTATTATTTTTTTTATCAGGTAATGTAGAGGAAGGAAGGAGCAGGTGTAAAGGAGGAGAGGAAGTCCATTTACGGGAGAAATAAGTATATTGCGAAAGAAAATGATGATGCGAGGCGAGTGGTAATGATGATGTTGATGATACTTTGATACGTAGGTAATTAATGAATATGCTATATTGTTTTGTAATTATAAAATTAAACATAATGATAGCCACGTTTGTATTATGTATGAGAGAGAAATCATATTATCATATTTAACGAGAGGTATACGTACCAATAAATCAGAACAGTCGCAAAGGTGAAGGTGCTTTATGCAATAACGATGTGTAGATGCTTGATATACACTGAATTGGTGGATATTATGTCTTAGCACTAATTAAAATTATGTAAAAGTATGCATATATTATGAGATAATAATCAATATTGCCATATGTATAATGAAAAAAGAATATCTAAGGAATACCACGGTACATTTTTCCATCACCATTTATTTATTTGTTCATCCAACTACAAATCCTGAGTATACATGGAAGGGACCCTTTTTTTAGTATCTAATCATTCAACTCACCCAGTCGACAGATTTTAATAATACAGAAGAGGTTCTTTAGACTGATTAGAGCATAGAATAATTACTGTTTTCATAGAAAAGAAAACGACAACATCATCCAGGAACAATATATTCACCGGAAACATTAAAATTAGAAATGTATATTTAAATTGGAATGATTTTTATTACTGCTGCTTAACGGCAAAAGAGCGCAGGACATAACGAAGAACCATCGCAGTACTGACGGTAGCAATTAATCCTGCAGGCATAAACTTTCCGGAATGGTAAAAACGGTTCCCCATCACACCAGCAAGAAGAGCACTGGCTCCGAGACCGACTAAATAGTTTGATGGATTTTGAGAAGTTTGATAAGCGCCATAGGCCAAGACAGCTCCAAAGAGTAATCCGACACCCAAAGAAGCAGTACTTCCTAAAATTGTAAAAGAAATATGACGTTTATAATGATCAGTCGGAAGAAAGAATTTCTATGTACTTAATCAGATTAAGGTGAGTTATTAAAGGAAAATTTAACTACTTAACGGAGGAGTAGTTTTATATTCGTGAGTCAAGAGTATAAGTATATATGGTAAAAAGTAGTCTTAACTTAATGTATACGCTGTTAGTTACCTGCTTTTGCGTATCCAATTACTCCACCAGTAGCAACCAAGGCGGCATAGCCGTATGCAAAAAAATCAATCCCCATTTTAAATGATTGTCAAACCACAACAATTTTACCTGTTGAAAAAATACATAATACAAAGGGCTGTTATTTTAGTTACAATAAGAGTGACCCAACTGAATTCCAGCCTATCTGCATCTGAAGCTTTGAGTAAATTCTCGAAAGACGAAGCGAGAGTGCATCCATTATACGACTTGGACTTGACTTATTGCACATACGTTTGCAGTATTAGTACGGTGGCAATGTCAGTAAAGAAAGATTAAAGATTCCCATTCTTGCTCTAATATTGTTCATATGAGAAAAGAGGAGCAATACGACTGGATACGGGATAGATAACTTAATTATTTGGAAAAGTGAGTAACGTTATTATAGTATGGGTATTTTCCTGCCAAAGCAAACAATTGACGTCAAATGTTCAAATGACTGTAGCTATATAATGGCGGCGAGCGTAGTTGCCGTGTTTAAGAAAATTGGCTCATGATAGTACTAACAACAGTAATACATTTATACTATTATATACTATAAGTATACGACGATTTCGTTATTTTGGTTCTCCATTCATTTCTCTGTATCTGTATATAAAATCGAAATTTAGTAGTTCCCTAATAGTAGTAGTAATCGAAATAATAATATAGTTGACCGCAATGCTGGCAATGCCTTAATAACTGAAGAAACTTGACACTGAATTAATTTACCTGCAACAGATAAAACACCACAAAAATATAATAATTAAAAATCTTTTGTCAAATAATATTAGCTGTTTTTGCACACTGAGTTTTATATTATATATTTTATATCAAGTCACAAGTGCACAAGTACTGACAACGACTGTCTAATACGTACGGTACTATTACAGTAACAGTGCGGAAATGGAGTAATAAAAAAAATATATTATGTTAATATGGAATAAGGTTGATGGTGGATTAAATTAGCAAATAGTGCGCGAGGATTCGTCTTATTACCCACTTTCTCCCCACATCTAACTTACTTCCTAATAGTATCCAACTAATCAAAGTGAAAATTGGTTAATGAAAAATGACTAGGTATTAATCTGATGAGTTGGCGAGTTAAGGGGATTTATATATTGTAAACTACTCGTTGATTCGTGTAAGGATGAAGGAGATACCTATGTCATGTTTGATAGATAGCTATAGTAAGCAGAGAGCCATACTCCCAGTTTGATCTAAATCTACAATTTCATTTCTGCCTATTATAGTGAGCAGGTAAAATCGGACAATTTAAACTTGGCATGACACACGAATGTTTAGTGCTCAATATTATGCTTTTGTATTTAAATTCAATATATAATAATAATATAAATATGTAGGGCCCTACAAACAATGAACAACAGCAGATGCACCTGTATCCTGAATGTCTCAATTTTGATTTAAGTATGCAGTCGTCAGTATGAAGGCTGAAGGTGGCAGCCAGCCCAGTTGACTGACAACTAACTGATCTGACAATACCAACATCCATATTATTCAATATTCATATATTCATACAACGAGGAAACGCAGCAAGTATTCTATCTCAAAATCTCTGGATGAAAATTTACTATTTTATATGGTATATATATATTATCTAGCCACACTAAAAATTGTTTCGAGTGACGTTATTTTAAAATGTTACCCTCTCTTCTATTAATAAAAATTCCCCAATTATAATCAATTAATGATTAGGAATTATTAAAAATCTTACCAAATAAAAAAGACACGACACAAGATGTGTATTACAATTACTACACGCGCGACGACATACACAGGGATGCGGATGAACGGGCAAGCAAGGAATTGCAGATTATGATATAAGGATACTTTTAATTGGTTACAAAAGACCCTGTGCCTGATTTAGATGAACCATCTGAAAAAAGTAATATTAATATTGCACAATATTAGATTTTCATACATGACATGACAAACAGGATTTTTTTTACTCATTCATGTTCCCACGTTCTTCTCACGCAGGCTATGTCTCAATGACCATGCACCTGTGGTGCAATGTATATTATATATTATTCATTTTCATTCATAGGAAATGCTGCGCATCTCTAACATAATAGCAGCAGCTTACCTGAAGAATCTCACGACCTTTCTTGATCATGCCGTCGTAACACACGCAAGGACTTGGGGAAGTGGTCCCACAGGGAGCTGTCGGAACGATTCCTGGTTCTGAAAATGTTTGGAAAAAAAGGGAAATGTGAATGTGGATATTTGACAAAAAATGTTTTCAATTCAAGTACCATTTGCATGAGTTGATTGTGGCATGTAATTATATATGATTCTTGTAAAACTGTGAAATATTAGCACAAGATAAATCTTATTTCGTGCTTTACTTTCCTCAAGTTTGCGGCGATGATCATGCTTTATCCACTTGACCTTGACACTCGCCATGATGAGGTAGCAGAGAAATCGCAGTTGTTCCATTCGAAGCTGTTCTCGAAGCTCCTGACGACGACGACGGTCCATTATGCTTTACTTTCCTCAAGTTTGCTTTATCCACTTGACCTTGACACTCGCCATGATGAGGTAGCAGAGAAATCGCAGTTGTTCCATTCGAAGCTGTTCTCGAAGCTCCTGACGACGACGACGGTCCGTTTTTTAGTAAATCTAGATCAATCCAAGGTATATGCATATTTTTTAAATCCTATCTTAAGTATATGTTTTCTCTTAAATTTTAAATGTAATAATAATAAACGAATCCAATCCAGGTTAATTTGTTATTAAGGTTTTGCACTTATTGTAAACCGCTAGGTTATAGGGATCGACTAGTGGGATAGTGAAGAAGCTAATTGCACCCAATATTGAACCATTGATATGTTTTCTCTTAAATTTTAAATGTAATAATAATAAATGAATCCAGGTAAATTTGTTATTAAGGTTTTGCACTTATTGTGAACCGCTAGGTTATAGGGATCGACTAGTGGGATAGTGAAGAAGCTAATTGCACCCAATATTGAACCATTGACCAGCAGAGTTTTCTCCTGAAGTAGGCAAATCGGGACGGGAGACTAGGAAAACTACTTACAATTAGTTGCCAGTCGAAAGTGATGAGAGATGAATATGAATGATAATTTGCAAATAGGTATGCATGGTAAATATCCCGGTGCGGTGTCATCAACATGAAAGTATTAGAGATATTATTTGTACAATAAATTACTGCATATTCCTATGAGCAAAGAATTCACGCCCATCTCACCTCTCACATCATTTCGGTCACCTTAAGCCAGTTTCATGCACATACACAACAAAAGTATTTTAAAGCATAATATATTAGTTCACGTCACATAATGTGTAACTCTGGCACATTCACTCGTATAAAAAAATATGTTAATTTTGTTGGGGAAGCATTTCGAAGGAATGAAGCATTTTTTTTGACAGCTGAAAAGCATGCACGACATGGTCTCTAGTAGACCCAGAACATGTTACCAGGAGTTGCTGTTTCTATTTCTACTCGTTTTTTGGTCAGGTTTGTTGTTGTGATTACACAAAAGGAAGGTGGCCTGGCTGGCATTATTATTGGCATCCTCTCTCTGGCAAATTGTCTGTCAGTCAGTCTGTGTGTGACCCTCTTCTGCAATGCACCCTAACCTACTCGTAGTATACAACTTTATAAAATAATAATTAATGTTGTCGTTAAAATATGCCGTTATGTAAATTCTGCGCTGATAGACTTAGCAATTAAGCAAGACCTCAAACAACCAAGAGGAAAGATACTAAAAGGGTTGCAGAAGAAACGCGGAATTGCTGCGTATATATATCATAATATCAATCATTTTGGTTCAGCCCGTATTTCCACCACTCGAGGTCTCACCAGTTATTCAACGGTTTATTTAATAGGTTTGTTGTTCCAAAGTTACATGTAACATCGAAAATAGTGTAAAATAAAAGCTACCACCGTCGTGCAGCAAAATGACACAACATATCCAATGTCTGAATATTTTAAAAACAGAATAATAGTTGATAGTAAGTAAATATAATGGTTAAATAGTTACTGGCTGTTTTGTTGTTGTCTTGTTAACCAAACGACTACTTGACGACTATCGCTTTGTGCTACTATAAATAAACTATAAAAATTCAAAAATTGCAAAAAAAAAACTTGTATTCATTCATCATTACTCTGTACAGTTACAATTAGTTTTACAAAATGTTTGAATCATGTCGCGTCTCCCGACGAATCAATTTTTAGCAAGATAAAATTCTAAAATAAATCGAACAAAAATTTGCTTTGAGCGTATAGTTACTTTGTTGATTTTGAATATATATTTCAATCAATTACTCTTTTACCAAAATTATTTGTCATTTTTCACCTCGGACTTACGTGTACACCTTATAACCATCAACTATACAATACATGTAGTCAATCCAGTCAAGAAGACTCAAGAATCACGTTTCACTAATAATAATCAATAGTCTACTTTAATTAAATTAGTTTGTTAATTAATAGCAAGATTGTGTACGTGTCACTTAATTATTTTAATCCAAAGTCACTTTAATCATTGTCAATTGGTGTTGAATTGTGAGTAAAGTACCTAGATAACGCTACTAGCTAATACGTATAACAACGAGACAACGATGAACTGCCTGCTACATCCAACATACAACATCATTGAATATGCATGCAGTAATGTAATAAAAATTCTAAATTACTGATTTTGGTTTTTGCATTTAGATTTTCGTGATTTCCGTCAGTTCAACAACGGAGGACATAATATGATATTCAAAACACTAGTGACGTGACGGCGGAGGAAAAAAGAAAAACTCAACATTAAAAAATGCATCGAACAACATTGTTAATAAACCTACTACCTGATTAATAATTTCTTTAGTTAGTTACTTTAGTTAAAGTAAGAAAGTTCTTTAGAATTGAAATCTGTTAAAAATGTTTTTGATTATTGAATATTAGAGAATATTAGGTATATTGTAACCGGCGACCATCCGTAGGTTCTACTACTACTATGTCGAGAGTATCGAAAGATGATGAACGCGGTACACTAGATCATCATTGTGTCAACTGTCACACGTGTTTGTGTTGTACACTACTGCTGACTAAGAGTTCAACGCCATGTGCCATGTTGACGGTGTGACAGGTTCCGGCGTTTGACCAAGGTGCACACTTCAATCCAAACCGCTACCACCACCACACCACCCACCCGTGAGGTTATACTTGTACATGAGGTGGACACAATACCAAAGACTCCTCTCTTTGTCATTTTTGTGTCGTTTGATCGTTTGTCTACCACTTGTAATCTTGCGTAAATGCTGGTCTGCATAAACAAGCGACGGATAAGAAACTTTTTTTTTTAAAAAAAGTTAGCTTAATTAGTAATACATGCTTACTAATGTTGTTGTTAAATGTAAATGTTACATGTTGTTACTTTGAGATGGATATAATATCGGGATGATTTTTCAACAAAATTATTTGACGCAAGGGCTCACCTTTGGAGTTTTTGTCCGCCACATGTATATGCTAACCTCTACCACCCACCCTCAACTGTCAACCAGTTGCCATTGGTCGTTCATGATTTTTTTTACCTTATTAGCCATCACCGACCGTGTTCAAGTCACAAGGCTCACTCAACCAATTTGTATAAATTAACCCAAGGTTAAATGGAAAAATGCAAAGAATGTGGAATGAGAAATACTAAACACTTGAATCCAAATCCAAACTTGAGAACACCAATAATGACCCACACGACACAAATTGCTTGACGACCTGCAGTCACAAAATAAAAGTTTATAGTTGGTAGTGTTTGTAAATGTTGAATGTGGTGACTCAGCAGATATGATCGGTCGGGCATTAGTAAGTTAGTCATTAGTTAATAAGTCCGTAAACTTCAATCGTCAGTCAGTCAACTGTCAACCTCACCCCTCCTCACAAGTTACTCCCAGAATTACTGTCAACCATGGCAGAAAATTTTGCTATTCCCACCTGGTAATAATACTGTAAAAATCTCTTCAACTAGCTATAATGACAAGATTAATTTACAACTTATTAAGCAAATTTAACTTGCTAACAACTTATCAGCTAAATATACTTTTTTATTGTAGGGCGGCAAAGCCTCCTCCAGGTCTTCACTTGGATGTGATGAAGGGGGACAAGTTAATACAGGTTATTTGTTTTGGTTGTTATTATTATTGGAATGTTATAAAATTCTGACCTTTTTTAGTAGTTGACCTAAAGAGAATCACCAGACCAGTTGCGTAAAAGGATTCTTCTTACCCACAATCACACAGAGACACACGAACGAATGACAATCCAATACACATCACTTCATCATCACTTACAATCGTAGAGGAAAAATCTATAGAAAGAGAGGAAATGAAGCAAGGCTTTTTGTGATCGCCATAAAGCATGTAATCATGTAACCATGATGTCCGTCCGTAGACATGTATTTCCTCCGAAACGAATATTTCCCATGTATTTTAAATGCGAGAATTTTGTCGGTCCACGATCAACAAATTGGATACAATGCAATCACAAAATCCTTCCTATATGCTTAACACTGGCGTTGCTCATCTTCTGTTTCTTATTAAATCTATGCTTGATTACTATCATCATCACATCACGAAAAAGCAGAGATAGTGGAACAAACCTTTTCACTTTTTAGCTGCTTCTTGGCTCCTGGCTTTTGGGCCGCCCCGTCTAATTTGGAGTTTGGGGCCATTAGTTGTCAGTGTTGTCACAATCTGTAATGTGCTTTAAAGAGCTATTGGGAATAGGCATGATGTTTATTACCTATGTGTATTTAGCAAAAAGGGAACAAAGAAATCCATCCATATATACATCTGTATACGATTTTGTACTGAATCGAATCCTATGCCTATATCATAATAATAATCAGTGATGATATTGATTAATGATCATACGTAATATTGTGTATAAACTCAAAACTGATTGCTATTTTTTGTTCTTCTAGAAACTGATGCTCGACGAGAAGAAGTGCTACTTGTTTGGGAGGAATCCGCAAATGAATGATTTCTGCATAGATCATCAGTCATGCTCCAGAGTTCATGCGGCCTTAGTGTATCACAAGCACCTGGAAAGGGCATTCCTTGTGGATCTTGGAAGCAGTATGTTTGTTTCCCCAATCATAACTGGAAACTGTTTTTTATCTCTCTTACTTCTCCGAATATTGAAACATTAGTAACATGTTGTAAAATGTAATGATTATTACGCATTACGCAGCTGAAGCAAAGCTGAAAGCTAGCATTGGTTTACTCATGTTTGTGTCTGTCCGTCCGTCTGTCAACACTACAGCGCCGCCAGTTGACCGATTTAGCTCAAACTTGGCACAACGGTTCTATAGGTCATAAGCTATCGACTGAATGATTTTGAGCCACAAATGGGTTAAGGGTTAAGTCAAATGGCAACCTATAGTGCATTGGGTGTCACTCGATAACCCTTGGCAAGTTATGTACGAACACATACAATTCTGAAATTGGACGGGCAGGTCAGGTCAAAGGCCAAGTCAAAACTTTCGAGCCATGTAAACGAAACGAACATTCGAACAAACGAAGCCATAAACGAAACGAACGAACGAACAAAGCCATAAACGAAACGAAACGAACGCCTTATAAGACGCCATTAAAAACGCCATCAGCTGCGTTTCTAAAAGACAGCTATTTATTTCTATCCAGCTCATGGGACTTTCATTGGAAGCATGCGACTTGAATCCCAGAAACCTACACAGCTTCCCATTGACAGTAGTTTCCATTTTGGAGCTTCAACAAGAATTTATATAATTCGAGAACGACCTCCTACGGTTGTGCCACGGCCTATTATGGAAGAATTAGAGAAAACTGCTGCAGATAGCGAAGGAGCACTTCTAGGTCTCCCGGAAACAGACACAGAATTAGATGTATGTGGAATTTTTCAACCTAAAACATTACCTATATACATGCTCGTGGTTCACTCCTGGGTCAATAGATATGATTTGCAAGCTTGTTTATCTACATATTACAATAGAACCTGACTGAATTTAATACTGCGCACAACAGAAGAATATCTATGTTGGGTATACCAGATGAAGAAAAGCGGAAAAACCCTAAAAAGAAGCGCAAATCCGTATCTTTCAATGAAGAAGAAGAAATTATTAATCCAGAGGACATTGATCCTTCCATTGGGAGATTTAGGAATTTAGTTCAAACAACAATTATTCCTTCGTCAAAGGTAAAAATTTGAAACCAAAAGATATGTTTGCATGATATACGAAAACTATTTTGATACGATTATACAAGCTTTTAGGTACCATAATTTGTGAAACTTGCAATGCTATGTTGAGGAGACGTTGATGTTTGAGTAATAGTATTTAGATAGTTAACGAACGTTAGTATGTGGAACGCATTTTGTTCATTTGTGTTGCAGCGACCGAAGCTAGATTCCGGTCTCGTACCTTCTAACCACACGGTGAAGCACTATGTTCCCAAACTGGCAGGACTATACGACGATCTCCCAGACTCAAATACATCCGCAGTTACAACGCCTTTTTTCACCTCCCTGTCGTCAAAGCTTGGTCTTCCGCTACCAAATCCCGCCCCAGAAATAGAAGTTGCAGCTGACGAGCCAAAGTTAATCGTTCATCTGAATCATCCCCCAATGCCACCCGTCGACCTTGCCGACGAGCCTAGGAAGAAGAAGTATGCCAAGGAAGCTTGGCCAGGGAAGAAGCATGGGCCTTCAAATCTGCTCGTGTAAAATTAGCAGCGTGGACAAGAATACAGCTACGCCACTTATTTAAATTTTTACAGACTGGAATAAATCCAGATATTACGTATTCTTCTGTCTCTGCGTTAACGTGTGTCTTTAGAAAACTTGCCGTCGCGTCGCACGCTACCACCACCATCACTAGTCCGGTGTTTATTCAGATCTTGGTCTCCCTAGCGCAGCGTAACGTATCAGGTTTATGTTATCATGCAAAGGAGAAATAATATAATATGCTTTCGTAATGTTGTTGTGACGCAGACGCAGCTTTCAGCGACTGGCGAGTTTGGGGTATTCTAAAAAAGTGTAATAATAATTGGAATACCACCACACAGTTTCAGACCACTAGAGAGGTCAGGGCCGAACTAATAATAATAATAATGAATGATTTGGAAATCCAGACGAGAAACCCCAACTGATTTCTCCATATTCAAAAAAAAACTATGAAAAAGCCTGAACTATAACATATTCTATATATTCTATTCTATCTCTCAATATGTTATCATGTTATCATCACTCAATAAAAAAATCTATGCATATAAAAAGAACAATGAGAGACATTATTATTATTGATGACCAATAATGATAATAATAATTACTCCAATAAATAATTAATTAATGGTTCAATCAAATCCAAACAATTTGATGTTGAATGAAACCCAACATTCACAATTCAATTCACGGTCACATATATGTCACATCATATCATCACATCATTCATGATCATGAATGAATACTGAATACAAATATTAATACAAATACTATGTATTACCTATATTATTATCATCATCTATTTAGCTTGCCCGTTTTCTATAACACCTAGTCTGTCTTTGTCATAGGAAACCACAAAATCTTGCGTAGCCCCAATTCGTCGCTGCTGCTCTAGCTGTGAGCCGCCGGGAGCTGTGCAAAAACCCCATGTGTTTCCTTCCCTAAATTAGCATACACGTTTGGGATGTACGTATACGTGCTGCGCGTATTATGTGTGTGTAGTAGATGGGATGGATAGACGACTAGTCCAATGTTTACTTCTCTTTTTTTTTCACCACCACCACCACCTCTTCTTCTCAAACCTCATCATTATTACTCCACCTTCCACCTCCACACACATTAAAAATTAAAATCAAAAAATTTGCACAAATTAATAATAATAATAATAATAATTAGGACGAGAGAGGTGGATTATTATTAATTAGCTGGCAGATTATATATAGTTTATTTTTTCAACAAAAAGGTAGTCTTTTTTTTAGTATTTCATATAATATAGCTGTTATAGTAGTAGTGGTAGTACTACTACTACATACTGTCACACAGGAGGACAGGGAGGGAGGGATACCTATATAGCGTGTACGTCACCTGTGCAGCAGAGCTACGCCTTTTGGTGGTGGTGAAGGGTTGCCTACTAGCTACTACTCGGATATAAAATAATTTAGGAATTTGGAGTCACTAAGAAATTGAAACTGTTGATTATAATAATAATTTACCTCGTGTTTTTCACTTTAAAAGTGCTTTCATCATCATCATCATCATCATCATCAAAAAAATAAATAAAAAATATTAGGTTCTTTCGGTCCGGCGGTCCGGATATCTCAACAGGTGAGAAAAGTTTAGAAGATATACTAAAGATAACAACAACAGATATATATAGTAAGTGATTGTTCTATACACTTAGTAATTTATTGATTATTAATTATTGTGCTACTACAGGTGACAGGTTCACCGTCTCCAGTTTGACGTTTGAGCGAAGAAGAACGGCTTCCAGTCCACACATCCAACATCTTCCTGTTGTCCTTTGGTTGACAATTGTAATGAAGTAAGTAATAACTTTTTTTTGGGGGGGGGGG
>JAANSN010002651.1:0-22724 GCA_036850665.1 Dicranocentrus wangi
GAGATTTGTAAAGAAAATGGCCAGCATTATGAGAATGAGTGGATTAACGAGCAACAGGGCTGCAACGGGGATGAACAATTCGAAATGCATGTTTGGCTGGACTATGGGTTTCTGGCTGGCCAGATTGTACAATGTAAGTAAAAAAAACCTCGCTCAAAGAATCGATTTCATGTTGAATGTAGCTCACTACAATTGCATTTTTTATTTTACAAATTCTTCATTTATTTCTATGAAGGTACAAGGAGTCGACGACGCTCATCTTCCGGTGGCTCTTCAGACAGCGAAACAACGTTTCCTGGAAAACTTTGGAATGCACCTGGGTCAGTGGCCCGTGGCTCTCCCGTTCCGCCAGACGATGATGAAGCAAGGAGGAGTAACCCCAACTATGTTTCCAGGCGCAGAATGCCGTCCACCTAAGGTCAGAACAGGTCCACCCCATAATCTACCTGGCCCTTCAGCAGTTACGAAGGATGTGAGTTTGAATCAAGCTAATCCTGACATACTACAAATGTACGAAGCGGATGGAAGCAACGGAAGTGGAAGTGATATGGCGGTGCAGCCCACAGCGGAAGATGAAGTTATGGACACGTCCGAATCCGAACCACCAGTGATTTTCGAGGAGAACAAAGGGGTTGTTAGTCTGTGGGAAGATCCCGTCTATTTAGGGTGAGTCGTAAAATTGATAAGCTAATAAAACTTAAGCTATTTATAAAATGCTCTATAAGTATAATTAACTGACATAACGTTTTTTGTTCTACAGGTATGCCGGCGAAGTCCTTGAAGTGGGCGAAGCACCTCGGTCAGCAGCTACTTGGGACAATGAAAAGGAGATTTAGGACGTCAGAGGACGAACACTTTATGGTTTCGAACAACGCTGCGTAGCTTCTTTCAATATTATTGTATCATTCCATTATACTACCATGCCTTGAATGCATGGTAAATTTCTACTTCAACAATTTTTGCGTTTATCAGCTTGTATTGTTTTTTATGAACACGTGTTAGAATTTTGATTTGAGTTATTATTCCCGGATGTTTAGGGAGGATAATAATTGTTTTGTAAAAATGTCCAAGTTGTGGATTGTCATTTTGAGAAATAATGAATGCAAAGACTGAATAAATAATATTTTGTTTGCACTTATACCTACACACACTAACTGTCTAATGATTTCAACAACTCGATTACATNGTGGATTGTCATTTTGAGAAATAATGAATGCAAAGACTGAATAAATAATTTTTTGTTTGCACTTATACTACACACACACACTAACTGTCTAATGATTTCAACAACTCGATTACATTGGGGCATAAACCGTGCTTGACTTCTACAACGTCAAGGTTCATAGTTCATGTAACTAAAATAGTTGTTATTGTTAGCTTTAGTAGGCATGCATGTCGTAATTCAAATATCAATGTTTAAAAAGTATGTCATTCCCGTTGTTGGAAGATACACTCCGTTTGGAAAAGAAAATGGTAATCATTCTTTTAAATCGGCATTCATACAATATGAAATATGCATGAAACCAACGGAAATGGGAGTGAATGGATTCAGATTCAGACTCGACGATAGCAACCTGAGCCTAAAGAAATATTTTTTCCTATTAGATTTAATATGTCCATAAAAACTTGAATGCACCACCATGTCTCTTATGAATACTCTCTTAACTTAAGTAAAGATGATTCTCACATCCTGCCAGTCATAAAAATGTGTTGATCTTATTATGCCAGGAAACTAATTGAGACAAAGATAAAGTAATTAGTAATTATATAACCAAGATATATGAAGCTTCCTTTGTGTATGTACCAGGCTGAAATTTTGTCTCGCCACTGTAGACTCGCGTCACAAGTTATACGACTTTATTGGATTTTTAATGATCCCAATTAGAGGGAAATGATTATCGTAAAATTTACACGATATAAAATGCTTGGATCTGTAAAATGCTTCACTAGTCAATTCCCTCGCAACTTCTAACGCATAACTTGGTTGGAGTGCAGCAGCTTCAATAAGCTTGCATTTCCAACATGTTTAGAAAACTCGTGTTCCCGGTGGCGTTCCTAATCCTATTAGGTTATGGAACGTCTGCCACAGACGTAGAGGATAAGTCTTCACAAATATTAGAGAGGTAAGAAAAGCGTCATAAACATTTTAAACATCATCCCATTAATTCATAAATAGCAAATAAAATTCTGGTTAACTTTTAAATTCAAAATTATATAGTGCCATTGCAGAGACTGATTCCGACTTGACAGGAAACCTGTTGAGTCGCCAAATTCGAGTAAGTCCTCTTACAATTAATTACCTAGTTACCTTCTTAAGTCTTTATTACATTCTCTTGACTGGAAACTGGAACTAAGCCCAAGTCATATTTGTAATCGTTTTCAGGAAACCGCAGAGGGCTCAGGAAAAAAAGACTGTAACAAATCAGACGGGGCTGGTGGTGTCAAAAGAGAAAAAGGCTACACAGTCACCACAATCAGTTCCAAGAGACCTCGCAACCGCCGCCGAGGAGGACGGAGATGTCGAAAGTGTCGTGGCCGAAAGAAGATTGAAAAGCACATTCATTACCACCGAGATCGGCACACGCACTATCACAACTACAATGGCAATCCTCCTGGTGAGACACAAACTAGTCGGTATAGAGGGGGTGGGAGTGGAAGAATATTCAACATTTCTAATAAATATATTGTTTTTGAAAATATTTTAGCTGGAGGCAACAGCCCCGGTCAGGGAGGAAACAACCCCGGTGATGGAGGAAACAACTGGAACTGGATGCCTAGGAACTCTAGGGATGATGATGATGACGATGATGACGACGACGACGATGATGATGACGACGACGATGATGACGGACCCGGAGGGGATGGTGATGATGATGACATGAACTTTGACACGAATGATGACAAAACGGATAAGCCAGTTGTGTCCAATGTTGTGTCCAGGACGAGCAGGAAGAAGTTCAAGAATGGCACGAATGTGGTGCGCAACCAAATAGTCATCGAGTTTACCACACAGCCACGGAACGGAACTGGGAATGGAAATGGACCCGATGGAAATGGAACCGGAGGAGGTGGAAATGGGAATGGAACCGGAGGAGGTGGAAATGGAAACGGAAATGGAGACGGTAGCGGAGATGGGGATGGTATTGGTCCCAAGAAGACAGGTGGTGGTCGTATGGGCAGAACATTTGATGGCGGCCCAGACGACGACAAGGCAAAGCCTACTACTGGCGGAGCCACGAGTGACCCGAAGAAACCTAAAATAACAAAATCTTTGACGAGGGAGAAAGACAAGAAGTGATCCTTCTGGTGTGTTTTAATTTTTGTTCATTGGTATCACCACGAGATTTACATTTTCCGTTTTTAATAAAATTTCAGGCATTTAGTTAGCCACCTCTAATAATTACTTAGTTAACTGTAGTTATGTTATAACATTTCATGATGTAATTGAATTTTTGATTGGGATGAAGATACCTATGCTGCATACTATTTAAAAGCACAAAACATGTTTTGGTTAAAAGAGAAGGTTTTTCTGAAACCACATCTTTGATGGAAGTTCACGACCACCCCCATTCAATCATTTCTGAATTGATGTGCTACTCGCAAAACAAACCAAACCGATGGGGTGGATATGCAGTAAATTATATTACGTACGTCATATACGTATAATTGATTTGCAACTACACCAGTAAATTGCTCTTTCGTATGATGATCACTCATTCATATTTTTCATTTGTTATCATTTGTATCACTTATCCACAACTGCGCCACCAATACTCTGATATCTGACCACCGAAGCCAGTATTCTGTTTTTCAAATGCAGTTAATCCGTTAATCCGACACGTTCTTCTCGTTGACCGTTGACCCCAATTTGGGAGCCAAATCGAAGTAAAAAGTGGAGCGCGGAGAAATGGAGAAAAAAAGCCTGTAGACCAGGCTGCCACGTGAAGTACGTTTGTATGCATAATATTCCGGATTGCGGGATCAATCAGCATCTTCTAAAAATTGTGATGTACATGCATCTTTTGCAATAGATTCCATAATGTAATGAGTACAATTTGTTGCAATAAATATCTACTGGTATATATTACACACATTGTCCGGTAAGAATGTACACCGCAAATGCCCCAACATAAACACAAGCTTTATCTGTTAAAATTTATATGCATGTTTTGCAAATTTGCAAATGATTTGAAAGCTTCCACACAATCTGTGTGTTAGGCAGTACGCCATAACATAACACTGACTGGCATCAATTCCCATCCAGCTTATTCTCCACGTCTGCCATTCCCGTCCTAGTATTTTTGCTGGCTAAATGATAGTCCATAGCTCATGAGTCATGGCCTATTAAACGTACTTTAAACGTAATAAATTAAATAATATCAAAATGTACTGCCAAAAACTAATATAGAAAACTGATTAAACAACGGCTCGAGTCGGATTTAGTTTGCAAATATTGTCAGAGAATTTGACTCCATTGAATCATACAATAATGTAACATTGAATGAAAGTCAGAGGTTCAGTTTGCTTATCATGGCGTATCAATTAATCTAGGCTTTCCTAGCTAATCATTTCATCAATATATTTGGAACGTGTTTGTCTCATGATGGACACACCAAGATATTCTTCTGGGTAAAGTGTGTACGTACACTTGTAAAATGCACATAAGAAAATCAAAATAGTGAAAAATGCGTTTACCTGGCTGTTACAAGTTACAAGACACTGATTTGTGATTGTGTTGGTATGTCAAGCGAAAGACGAATTCAGCGAATTTCATTTATATCTATCTGTTTACGCACATGCTAAAAGTCAAGTGACTCGGGGTTTCACTAAAGTTTATCAACACCATTTGGGCATTCTAGAAGCATCATTCAGGAGTGACTGCAATCCTATTTGATTCTAAATCATTATACAGATGCAGATGCGAGATAAGAATGGAACTCGGTTTGCATTTTTGAATACACATCATATCAAAATGAATTATACCACTTAAATCCTTTTCATGGAAATGAAATTCCTGGCACCCATGACCAATGCACTCACGTCATTGACCTTACACATTCATTTGGATCGGCAATCGGCATTTATAATTTGTATTTTAATTTCGTTAGAATCCCATCAGAATATCCGGTCTCATGGTTCTCCATCATCCTCGTTCGTATACCTTTACCGCACCGGGGTCAAATACGTACCTTATATTTATATTCTCCTGATGATGTTGTAATGACAAATTACATCATCTAATCAGATTTTAATTTAATCTGTCATAAGCCTAAGTGAAGGAAACGTTGAATGAAGATCTATTTCGGTAGCTTGATCCGACCCCCTAACGTCCATTGTTTTACGTTATCGGTGATTAATGTGGTGAGGAATTGTGAATGGTGCTCAATGTCTGGCAACAACAACGGCGCAAAATCGTCCACATCATGACAGCCAATCATGATTGTAAATTGTAAATGTCAAAATTGCAAACAGAGCGGCTTAATTACCTACAAGCTCATGAGACCAGTTTCATTCTTCGCGTGAGAAAAGAAACTCGTGCACGTTTTATCCCATATTTTGTTTAGAGTTTTGAAGGGGCTGTGACTGAATTATGGACAACGGGGGATTCGCAAATGATGGAGGTTCGGGTCGAATGTGAATTTTAAAATTTTTAAAATCTCTCGTGATTGATTACCTTTGACTTACGTGTAATGGAACAGATGTCGAGCAACAAGATCAAAGTCCAGAAGAACGAGATGCATCCTCAACTGCGGATAAAATGAAAACGAAAACACTGGACGAAGTCATCCCCCCTCCCGCTCAGGTCAGTGATGGCACCGTTCGAATGGAACGACAAATCGGACTTTGGGGAGGGATTGCTTTAATTCTTGGCACCATGATTGGCGAGTTTTTGCCACTTGGAAAATATTAAACTTATCCTTTTGAAACAATTCGGAAATGGGAAATGTTAATTTGAAAAAAAACACGTAAAATTATTTATTGCAGGGACCGGAATTTTTATTTCTCCAACTGGAGTACTAAAAAACACAGGATCTTCTACGCTTAGCTTGGTAATTTGGGCGGCATGTGGGGGACTCTCAACTTTGGGTTGGTTGGTATATTAACTGGCCTTAGAAAACATGAATTTTGAAGCCTTCAATGCACGATGTGTTTTATTGTAATTGTCAAAGCTGCTCTATCATACTGCGAACTGGGGACAGTCGTTCCGAGAAGTGGAGGTGAGCATGCGTACTACATGGCCACGTTCCCACCTTTGAACAGATTTTTTGGAGAACTTCCTGGCTTCCTATATGCTTGGGTATAACAAAACAATATTCTTCGTTGTCTAAATTGATTTTCGAAGCAAAATAACATTTTCTCCATCACAGGCTACAATTCTTCTTCTAAAACCGTCAAGCTTATCAATCCTGAGTTTAGCATTTGGGAAATATGCATTATACCCTATTCTGGATATGGAGCGATTCTGCAAAGTATTTCAGGAAGAACCTGACTACCAACTAGCAGTAAAACTACTTGCTGTGGTAGTAGCTAGTAAGATCATCCATTTTGTTCAAACTATTTACTAGCATTTAACGTACTTACTTACCATTTTCATTAACTGATTTTTTTTAACTCCTGTTTTCTCACTTCACACTTTAGCACTCATCGCAGCAATTAACATATTTAGCGCAAGATTGGCCACAAGGGCAGCAATTGTTTTCCTAGTTTCTAAAATTTCAACAATGTGCATCATAATTGGCATTGGATTTTACAACATGTCGAAAGGGGAGTTTGGTGGATTGGCAAATGGGTGGGAAACCGTTCCCTCAGACAGAACTATAGGCGACATTGCAGTCTCATTTTACAGCGGTAATAATGTATTCGTCTTTCTAATATACTATTCTCTTGTCCTCGGAACAAATTACATAATTTGTCAATCCATCATCAGAGTCTAATTTACTTTTGCTAACGTTCAGGTCTTTGGGCGTATGACGGATGGAACAATTTAAATTTGGGTAGTGCATAAAAATTGTTTTAATATTCATAATGTGCATTTTGATACCAATCTGGATATGTGAATTATGAATGAGGTATATTTATACCAGCAGTTTAATTTTCATTTTAAATAGCAACGGAAGAGCTAATCGATCCCCACCGAAATCTCCCGTTAGCCATTTTAATCGGGATTCCGTTGTCGACCGTTTTGTACATATTAATAAATGTCGCCTACTTCTCGATGCTGACAACACAACAAATGATTGATTCTGAAGCTGTCGCTGTGGTATGGAATGGAATTAATTATCAATACTGGTGACAGAAATAATTCCATAAAACGATATATTTGTAATGCTTGTCTCGTTTGCACTATAAGGATGTGGCAAAGGACTACCTGGGTCGTGCAATTTTAATCATCCCCATTCTTGTCTCAATATCCGCATTCGGGACCGCAAATGGCTCAATGTTCACAGCAGGAAGGTTCGTAGAGATTTATAAAAATACTTGTAATTAATGCAGTGAACTTACCTACAATAATTGTAACGAGTTACTTTTTTTTATCTAGAATAACGTACGCTGTGGGACGTGAAGGACACATGATTGACGTCATGTCATACGTACATGCAACAAGATTGACTCCAATTGTTGCAATTTGTCTTAACGTAAAAGACTTTGGAATTGAATTCGATTAATCACATAGTTTTAAGATGACAAAATTGTAATTCCTGCTTTTTCACTCCCCTTAGACATGTTTGGCGTACATAATGATATTTGCGAGTGAAATAGGAGAGCTAATTGATCTGTTTGGATTTGCGTCATGGATTATATACGGCTTGGCCATTGCATGCGTCATAATTTTAAGATATACAATGCCCGACGCTCCTCGCCCCTTTAAGGTTATGACTTGTAATAAATTCGTTTTCCTCCAATCTTTGTTTTTCTCGTGGCTAATATAATCTTGCTCTCTTAATTTCAGGTTCCACTGGTTATCCCAGCTTTAGCGGTAATAATCTCCGCGGTTCTGGTCGTCCTCCCGATCGTATACGACCCCACAGTTAAATATCTGGCAGTGCTGGGATTTTTTGTGCTAGGAATTTTTGTTTATGTTCCTTTCGTTTACAAAAAATATCGTCTTCCATTCATGGGTAATTTGATTTTAAAATGGTGTAACGTTGAAAGTGTAAAAACGACATGACTTTTTCTTTCATTGTTTTCACCTATTCTTTTGCAGACGGCTTTACAAGAGCAGTTCAATACCTGACGTTGGCTGCTCCATCGCCATACAAGGAAGACTAGTGGAGCAACAGATAATATTCCGTCACAATAAATAACGAATATATTTTTGAGCAATATATCATAGACCTTGTATATCCTAAATCTAGGAGCGTGAGAGCCAGTAAATAATTATAATATTTTCTACCACATGCAATGCATCCTCGTCATATTTCTCGTCAAAAGAGCAAAAACCCAATTCCCAATTCTGGAAAAGGAAGGCTTTTATAGCTGCATAGGAGCTACAGCAAGCAACTGCATATTGTAATGTCAGTATTACAGGCTTTGCAACACAGTCAGATTGACCTTGAGCACAGCACCAATACAAAGTACTTTAGTAGTACTCACTAAAAATTTGAGTGTTTCCATGTCGGAGAGACGCGAGAATGTATACCTAAACGATCCATGCATTGCACGATATCATCTCATTAATGTTAATCTTGCAATGTGTTGTGGTGTCCTTGATTGCAACATGCTGGTGTGTGAAAAGAAATACACATGAAAACACAAAAAATGTTTGCACTTTCATTTCATCTTCAAAACATTTGGATGTTCTATTCCATTCCATACTATTCAGTTAAGCCATGCAAGAATAGATAACTAGATTAAAGACTTATGTTAGCTCCTCATGCACTCACGACGACTGCTGTCAGTATAGGATGGAATTATGGAATATGGGTAGTCCCGTCGTATTATATGAGTCAACTTTTTCCTTGTTCCACAAACAATATTTTAAAATAAAATACTTCTATTACTAAAGTACAGAGACTCTCAAAAAACGTTGATATACATATATATTTTTAACTGTCAATTAAAACTAGAAAATTTAATTTAGAATGGCATTACCGTTGAAACACATGAAGTCATATCTTTCACGGCTGGCAGGTGAGCATACCCTGAAATCAAATTCCAGACGGTTCACCTCAAGGACTCCCGTTTTACCATCCTCCTCCAGCACAGACAACTCAAAGTACATTGTACACTCGAAGGATCACATAGACCCCATCAAAGATGTCACAATGCCGGAGTTCGTTTGGAGTAACCTTCATCGATGGGAGAATGCACCAGCATTTGTAAGTTTGATAAATGTTTAATACGTATGTAAACTCATCTTAAAAATACTTATCTGGCTTTTATATAAAAAATTGAAACAATAGGAATGTGCAATATCAGGAAGGAAGTATACCCACGGAGAAATGTACAAATTGAGTAGAAACTTTGCCACTGCCATTATGCAACACGGTCTTAAGGGTAATGATGTTGTTGGTGTTGTGCTTCCAAATGTTCCCGAATTTCCAATGGCAGTTCTGGGATTGTGGGAAGCTGGAGTGATTCCTACCACCGTTAATCCCACCTACAAGGCTGGTCAGTATAAAAGAAGAAATAATATGCTGAGAGAACAATATATATATATATTTAAAACTATATATCCTATCAAGTTTTTTTTTACTTTTTCCAGCCGAAGTCGCGAAACAGATGAATGACAGTCAAGCCAAGGCAATAATTACGTTATCCCAGTTTGCACCTCTTGTTCGAGAAGTCCAAAAGATGAGCCCTTCAGTAAAGTCAGTTATCGTAATTGGGGAACCAGTCGACGGTTGCCATTCCTTCGCCGACATGGTTAAGGTGAATTCACAAGGCGTCCAATTTGTTAAAGGAACAGACTTTGACACGACACAAGAAATTGCTCTCCTTCCTTACTCCTCTGGAACGACGGGTACGACTGTCACTGTACAACTACTATATACATGTTCCGCAAAATGATTGCGATTTTGAAAGCATATTTTGAATTCGTTGATGTTATGTCGTTCCAGGACCACCAAAAGGGGTCATGCTCACACATTCCAGTATTGCCAGTAACATCTACCAAATCACTCGTCCTGGCTATATGGAAACTAGCTTCTTTGAGAAAGGTGGCTACCAGGAACATTTCCTGGGGATCTTGCCATTTTTCCACATTTTCGGGTTCACAGTGGTGATGGCGAACACGTTTTACCAAGGTGCCTTTACAATGACGCTACCAAAGTTTGAGCCTCCTACGTTTATTAATGCCTTCCGGAGGCATAAGGTTTGTCAACTAACAAACTTATCATTAGTCCTCATAAATTTCATACATACCTATGTATGACAGACAAAAGGTTTACGGAAATGATAAATTTATTATTGTGGCAGCCGACATGTGTCCATCTCGTCCCTCCGTTGATTGCTTTCTTGGCGAATTCGCCAGAATTCACTAAAAAGGAATTTGAGAGCATTAAAACAATCATGGGCGGGGCAGCACCGATTGGCGACACTTTAATTACACGCCTCCTGGAAAAGGCTGGAAAATATTTTTTCTTCCAAGAGGGCTACGGGATGACTGAATTAAGTCCAGTTTCGCACATTCTTCCTGCTTCCACCAAAAACACAAAGATTGGTAGGCACAAGGCATGATACTAGACTCTAGAACCAATACGTTTACCAAAGATTACTACTAATTTATCTTTTAAACTTGCTATAAATTACTTTCGCCAGGTTCTACGGGTGTTGTAGTACCGGGAACTACATGCAAATTAGTAGATCCTTCTACTGGAAAATTAGTAGGGCCTAATGAACGAGGTGAACTATGCATCAAGGTAATTCACATTATGGTGCATTCAAAAATACAATGATTTCTTCAGCCCATAAAATTACTTGGAATATACTATTCTACGATGGTTGTCCTTCTCTTCTTTCTAGGGACCACAAGCTATGACAGGGTACTATAAAAACGACAAAGCTACTGCAGAAACCATAGACTCGGAGGGATGGTTGCATACAGGAGACATTGCGGTGTACGATGAAGACAAATACTTTACTATTGTGGACAGGTCAGTGTGTGTCGCTTTTAGATGAAAGAAAAAGTAATTCTAATTCGCATTTAAACTGCTCATATGATATGCTCTCGTGTTCGTTTCGTATAACTAGGATGAAAGAGTTGATCAAAGTTAAGGGCCTTCAAGTCGCTCCCAGTGAGTTAGAAGATATTCTCCGAACACATCCTCAGGTTGCTGATGTTGCGGTCATAGGTATCCCAAAGATAAATTGTAAGTGTAATTCCAATGATAAATTTGTATATTTTGTAAATTGGTTGGTCTGTGTGTAGGTATCCCAGATGAACGGGCTGGAGAACTCCCTCGGGCCTATATTGTACGTAAAATGGACTCTTTGTCGGAAAAGGAAGTGAAGGAGTATGTGGCGCAGAAGGTTTCGGATCATAAAAAACTGAATGGGGGTGTTGAATTTTTGTCAGCAATTCCAAAGGCTGCAAGTGGAAAGATATTACGTCGAGAGTTGAAGGCTTCATATCTGTCAAAAGCTTAAAAGTAAACTAACCAGAAAGAGTTTCAGTGTCAATGTGCATTAAAAAGTATATATTTTGGCAAATTCGAGTTTCCAGCTCATTTATGAAATGAAATCCCAAAATTTTGTTGATATATAAAACTAAACTATTAACGAATGAAAACGTATTTCGCGTCATTTTATTCATAAAAACATGCACGTGTTCCAAATCAAGATTTACGCTTGTAAATTATGCAACTATTTGTTAGGTAAGGAAATCACTAGGAGAACCTATATCGTACGATTGTACGTCTACCGAGAGATGAGGGGCGAGATCCGTTATCCAACTACAGATCCGAGCAAACGTCTCGGTGGGTGATATGTCATTTCTATTATCCATTCTGGTTCTTTGGTACTGCTGGTAAACCAGTTATCATCACGATCAGTACCTCTTACAGAGCCGTCCAAAGTATAAATGGCTACTATATAATGTGGCTGACAACCTTCTTCCCCCAACCTGCATAGCCCAAGGAGGGACCGAAATTTCATCAGGCGGAAATTGTCCTGTCCATTCAATAACGGACAGGTACCAGAATTATTTCTGAAATCAAGTTGATACGTTGGTAAGCTTGATGTTTTTAACTGTTACCAATCCACTCGCCGGATCAGCCACTTTAGGTGACACAAGTGCATGTGCACAGGTTCCACATTCTTGGACTTCCATGTACTGTCCCAAAGTTACAACATGGTAGATATTACATTAACTATTTGTTGAAAATGAAAATGAAAGTGATCCGACACAGTTCCAAATTGAATATTATGTTGAAAGGTGTGCTAAATGCTAACCCCTTCTTTGGAATTGGAATATATTCGAGTGACATGGAAAGATTCAGGGGTCGAAACTCTGGAAACATTAAAGACATTACCCCATTAATTACCATCGAGGAATATGACAGAACACGTTTTATATAACCTTCAGTTTGTTTTTACTTGAGCATAATATGCAACACCATATACTAATCAAATCCCTATCACACACATTCCCAATTAGTTTGAGTGACTTCCAAAACACGAGTACTGGGATATGATGGATGAGTGAAGGGAGAATTGTTTATGGCATTCTCACGCAGTGTTCTCACTTCACTCCAAGATTTATCTAACTTTCATATGACGTGCATATCATTTATATTTTTAAAATTTCCTTAGATCATCATGCAAAATCCCATAAGAATATCTCTTCCCATTCTCCATATTGATCAAATCAAAATTGATTTCGCCCTCGACCCTTATCTTGTCCTATTGTATCTTTACAGGAGACAATATGTATACATTAATGTACATTTTTAGTCGGTCACCCGTCGGCTTTTCGTGAGAGTGATCATATTATTATGTTGACATGAATGGCGATGGCGAGTAACTGACTATTGAGTTACATCACCTAACCACGCTTTAGTTTATATAATCTGTTATAGGGTCAATTTACAATTGAAGGATGAATGATCATTTTGCTAAAATATTGTTTGACCATATCAGTGTTTCATGAAGCAAGGATAAAATTAAATGTGTGGCAACTACATCATAGGAAATATCAGGATTGTTGGATTGTATGTCCAATTTGGAAATAGGAATACAGCGGCGTACCTGCTATGTTTTGTGCGTGAGAAAGGAAACTCCAACAAGTTTAATGTCACATTTTTAGAGTTTTGACAAGATTGTGGTTGAACTATGGACAACAGGGGATTTACAACTGGTGGTAGTTAATATTACTTCAAAAACTAATGGTATTTTGGATTTGTATCATCATCATCTTACAAATTACTTCCGCATAATGTATTACAGATATTGAGCAGCATGGTCAAAATCTGGGTTGTCCTGCTACCTTGACGGTAGCCGATAAAACGAAAGTGAATGCCCTGGACGAAGTCATCCCCCCTCCCGCTCAGCAGGTCAGGGATGACACCGTTCGAATGGAACGCCAAATCGGACTTTGGGGAGGGATAGCTTTAATTCTTGGCACCATGATTGTTAAGTTTGCCACTTGCAAAGATAAAATATTATTGAAACATAAAATTCAAAATGTCAACTTGGAAACTTTTATTACAGGGTCCGGAATTTTCATTTCTCCTACTGGAGTGCTAAAAAACACGGGATCTTCCACGCTTAGTTTGGTAATTTGGGCAGCATGTGGGGGACTCTCAACTTTGGGTTTGTATATATTATTGGTCTCACAAAACATGAATTTTCTCTTCTTTTTGAACTTTGCAATTATTTTCTTTGGTTTGAATTGTCAAAGCTGCTCTATCGTACTGCGAATTGGGAACAGTCGTTCCGAGAAGTGGAGGTGAGCATGCGTATTTCATGGCCACGTTCCCACCTTTGAACAGATTTTTGGGTGAACTATCTGGTTTCCTGTATGCTTGGGTATAACTGCTCATTAGATATTAGTTTTGTCAGACAATGAATATTCTTGCTGGACTTATTTTCAAATCCACATAATATTTGTCTTTCACAGGTTACAATTCTCTTGATCAGACCGTCAAGCATATCAATCGCGAGTTTGGCATTTGGTAAATATGCATTATACCCAATTCTGGATATGGAGCGATTCTGCAAATTATTTCAGGACGAACCTGACTACCAACTGGCAGAAAAACTACTCGCTGTGGCAGTAGCGTGTGAGTTCAAACCATCTATTTGCATTTTTTGTAACTTACTTTTCATTTCAACTGATTTGTTAAAATCATGCCTTCTCATTTTGCTATTTGCAAATTTCAGGAACTGTTATTTTAATTAAAAAATCCTATTTTTACTCACTTTAGCACTCATAGCGGCAATTAACATAATTAGCGCACGAGTGGCCACAAGGGCAGGAATTGTTTTCCTAGTTTCAAAAATTTCGACAATGTGCATCATAATTGGCATTGGATTTTACAACATGTCGAAAGGAGAGTTTGGTGTGTTGGCAAACGGGTGGGAACCCGTTCCTTCTAACAGATCTATAGGCGACATTGCAGTGTCATTTTATAGTGGTACGCTTTTTATAACATGTCTTATCCTTCCTGTTGTATTCAATTAGGTATGTAAGTCTAATTTCAGATTCACGTCTAACGATTCAGGTCTTTGGGCGTATGATGGTTGGAACAATTTAAATTACGGTATAATAGACTATTTTAATTACCTATAATTAAATATACACTCGTATAGCCTTCAATATACCTGCATTCTTTACCCAAATCCTGAAGTGAGAAATACTGGTTTTGACTAATAAGTCGAGATTGATTTAAAAAAAAAATTTAATTAGCAACGGAGGAGCTAATTGACCCCCATCGAAATCTCCCGTTAGCCATATTAATCGGGATCCCTCTGGCGACCGTTTTGTATGTATTAATAAATGTGGCCTACCTCACGATGCTGACAACACAACAAATGATTGATTCTGAAGCTGTCGCAGTGGTACGGAATGAGATGAAAATCTAAATATTTTTTTCAAATTATTCTGACAAAAATTAGAAATGATAGCTTGCGTAACTGGATATATATGATGCTATACCGTTTACCAACGCACTTAAGGATGTGGCAAAGGACTACCTGGGTCGTGCAATATTAATCATCCCTATCCTTGTCTCAATATCTGCATTTGGGACCGGAAATGGCTCCATGTTCGCAGCAGGAAGGTTCGTAAAGATTTTTTAATTAACAAAAGTAAGTCAACTACGGTTGCAAATATTTACTTTAATTTAGAATAACGTACGCTGTGGGACGTGAAGGGCACATGATTGACGTCATGTCATACGTGCACGCTACAAGATTGACTCCAATAGTCGCAATCTGCCTAAACGTAAGACTCGTAAGCTTACTTGAAAAATCCCATGTTTACGATGAGACATCTCTCTTTTGTATTAATTGCTACATTTTATTGGATTTTTAATTTAGACACTTTTAGCATCCATAATGATATTTGTCAGTAGTATAGGAGAGCTAATTGACGTAATTGGTTTTGCGGCATGGATCATGTACGGCTTAACCATTGGATGCGTCATAATTTTAAGATATACGTTGCCCGACGCTCCTCGCCCTTTTAAGGTTTTAATTTCTTGTAGAATAGAGTTACTTCATTCCGCTGATCTGATTGTATTAAAATTCATAGCTAATCTGGCTCTCATCATTTTAGGTTCCACTTGTTATCCCAATTTTAGCTGTAATTATCGCTGCGGCGCTAGTTGTCCTCCCGATTGCATACGACCCTACAGTAAAATATCTGGGAGTGTTGGGATTTTTTGCACTTGGATTTTTAATTTATATTCCTTTCGTTTACAAAAAATATCGTCTGCCATTCATGGGTAATTTGAGTTTTGCTTCAAAATACGACACCCTTAAAATGGCAGGTACGTTTGATTTCTTCCACTATTTTCATTATACTTTTTCAGACGACTTCACAAGAGCAGTTCAATATCTGATGTTAGCAGCTCCATCGCCATACAAGGATGACTAGTAAAACATTGTCCTTTCTTTTCACCATTAAAGATCTAATAGTCCGGAATGTTTATTTGCAAGTTGTGTAATAAAGCATCTGTTGGTTTCTTCTAACCCGAAAAGTCAAATGGCTTTTCTAGATCGTCATGCTTCAGAGCAATAGCTCAACCCCAATTCTCCACAATGAAGCTTGTTGTAATATTCCAAACAAATACATGGGCTACTTAATATTTCAGCAAACAAATGCAGAGAAAAAAAAAATTGTTTGTGAATTTTGCGGTGAGAAAAAACGCAGGCGCAAGTAAATATTTACTTTGCCTTATCTGACAGATTCCGTTTGGTAACTTAAATCAATTGAACGATATAGCTCCACATAATGGTACTGATTTTCATTAGAGATGAGGTAGCATATTTCGGGCAAAAGCAGGTTGTTAAAAAGATTAAATTAAATACCTACGTCGGTATTTTATTTTTACATTCACTCACAGTCAATGCCATTTACAATTTAAATGGTTAGATGTGATTGCTGTGTCAAACAAAGTCGAGCAACATCCTCAGGTGTGACAGGACCAGCTAAGTAAATCAACAAGAAACAATCTTAATGAAGAAATAGTGCATAATTGATTATTGATATCTAACTTTTATTTGTCCTTACGCATTTCAAACCATTCCGAATTTCCTGCATCAGCCCGTGCCGAAGAAATGGCATTTCGAAGTGCAGTTACAACTGCAAATGCAGCGTCCACGCTGGGCTCTCCAGTTGCTTTTGATCTCAAAACGCCTGTTTGATTGGGTGTATTATTCAATACGGTAATACGGAAATCCTCAGGAATATCTCGAGGCTCAGGGAGTTTGTAGTTCTAAAGAAATAATTATTTATTTGTCTTGTTTCATAGTTACTCAAGTTAAGGCCATGTTCGTCAGGATAGTAGTTCATACCCATGTTCCATCAGTGAGAAGCTTTCCAGTATTTTCATCGTACACAATTTTCTCCGTTGTCCAATACCCTTGACCCATTATGTAGCCCCCTTCAATTTGTCCAAGATCCACCCCCGGACTTAAACTCTTTCCGGTATCTTCATACAGATCAGTCCTGCAAATCTTGTATTCCCCAGTTAGCACATCAATTTCAACTTCTACCAGATTCAGTATGAAAACATCGTAACCCTTTAACCCGTCCTTTGGAGTGGGCCTTTAAATACATAATTATAGATAAATATTAACTTAATTTAAAATAAATAACTATATTGAGTGTATTTGCTTACACGTAGGACGCAGTCAATTTGACTTTGGCGTTGTACGCTTCCTCAATCAATTTCTCCCAGGAGGGATTCTCCAGCTTTTCCAAAACCGGACGCAGATTCTCCCGAATCTCTTCGCAAGCTTTCATAATGCTCTGAAAAGCGATTCTCAATAGCATTATAACCTCGTATATTTATTCGTCAAAACAAATAACCACCCTGCCAAGTTATATATTTCACGTACGTAACATGTGAGTTCACTGGCCATGGATCCCGAACTTGCATTCCCATTCGCCCCTATAAAGTTGTTGGACGGTTTCACCTTCACCCTCTCCATTGGAACTTGGAGGCACTGAGCCACCGTCTGAATAACTTTAGTGTTGAGCCCCTGACCCATTTCAATCCCTCCATGTGTTACAGCCACAGAGCCGTCCATGTGATAAATGGCTATCGAGGCCGGTAGATTTCTGGCCAAGCTGTCCATCCCATAGCGTACAGGTACCAACCCCAGGCCCCTCTTCTTCCATCTATTCTCCTCGTTAAATTTCTCAATCTCCTTCTTCCTGGCTGAGTACTCCCCGCTGGAATGCATTCTCTCAATCATTTCTGGAATCATGTTGACCCGTTGATAGGCATGCCCTTCGTACACGAGTTGATCCCCCGTTTCCAGCAGGTTGGCTTCTCGAACAGTAAGCGGATCTTTCTTCAGATGGGTCGCAATATGATCCATAATCCATTCCATTAGCGCAACGGATTGAACCGAGCCGGGTGCCCTGCAGTATGTATTGGAGGGAGTGTTGGTGGTCACCCAATGAGTTCCCACCTCCCATCCTAAAGCTTTATAACAGCTTTGCATGTGCAGGGCAGCTGTTTCTGTGGTCTCGTCGTTGGGGGTGTAACCGGGGTCGCAGATCAAGTCCACCTTGAGGCTTCCAATTCTCCCATTTTCATCAAAGCCCACCTTGTAAGGCATGTTGTAAGGCAGTCGCTTTCCGAACATTCCCATGCTGGACTCTAGATCCATAACGATTCGAACTGGGCGGTGGGTCACCCAACTGCCAACAGCAGCTGCACATGCAACCACACTGGTTCGAGTCAACTTTCCTCCAAAGCCACCTCCAAGACGGCGAACAACGACATTCACGCTGTTTGCTGGAATCCCTAATGTCAGAGCTATGCTGTTCTGCACGTGGCCCATCCACTGAAATCGCAGAGAATTCAGCAAAATGAGAATTTCATACAATTTTTTTGGAAACCTCTAGAAACGGATTTAATATTTTGAACTCCGACCTGAGTCGACGCGAAAACATCAATTCCATCCTCCCTCGGACGACAAACGGCAGCGATATTCTCCATGTAGAAGTGGTACTGTGCTCCGCACCGAACAACACCTTCAAGACTATGAGCCACCTTCACATTATCATCAGAGTCGGTTGTATACTTTCCGCTTGTTTGTTTCTCAAACTTCCCATCAGCTTTCGCCTTCTCAATTGCATCGTCAATGTGGAGCACTGGCTTCGTCACGTTATCATAGCTAACCTTGACAAGTTTAGCAGCCCTCCGGGCTATATCTTGAGACGTGGCTAAAATCACGCCGAGTCCTTGCCCGTTGAACTCAATTTTGTCCTCGGCGAAAATCTGTGGGTAATTCCAGAATTTAATTATAAATTGCCACTAATTTTCCTTAGCTAGTATTTTGAAATTACGTTGGTATTAGTACGTACCGGCTCAGGTTTCAATGCTGGAGAAAAGTTGAACTGCATAGTGTCGTTTATGCCAGGGATATCTTTGGCAGTTATGAAACGAACCACTCCAGGCATTTTCTAATGAGGGTTTGAAATGGGGATTTAGCATATTCACCTATATATTGAGCTTTACTACATATTTATAACTTACCAATGCTTCGGAAGCATCCATCCCTTTCAAATCTGCACAACCAACTGTGCTCACAACGAATGCACCAAATAGCTCATCTTTCAACATGGGAATATCCGCGGTGTACTCAGCCTCGCCTACACCACAAAAATGCAAGTTTTTATTTTTATTCTAATCATATTAAATCTCACAATTCAATAGCTAGAACTTTTACCAGAAGCCTGTATTCCAGCTTCGTACTTTGGAACGTTCTTGTAAAGGCTAGTGTCTGTTTCCACACTTTCATATATTTGCTTCGATGTCATCAGCTTCCTTTCCAGATCAGCCCATCCGGATACCGTCACACCCTCCACGTTATTATTTCCAATGATTTCCAGAATAGTTTTGTATAAAAGAGTTTTTGTAAGATGGACCCGGTAATCTGGGGAACCTTCCAGAGGCTCAATTTCCGGTTTCACTTCTTTTTCTAATGAGGCCAAAGCTTCCTGAAGAGCATTTCCATCGGTCAGACTTTTACCTTGTAACGCGGCTTCAGCTAAAGATGCATGGACCTGCGACATTTAAATGCGAAGTATGTAGGTAGTTTCTTAAATCTAGTCCATACTCTCCGTTCACTGAATTATACTCACAAAGGAAGCTGAAATCCCTCCGTAACAAAGCCTCGGTTGTTCTTCTACCCTGAATCCTCCGCTCTTGTCTACTTTGAAAAGGAGTGCTGCATTGACGTAGGCATGCGCGTTTTGGTATCTTCTTGTGATCTAATTATTTTAAATTTACAAACGCCATTAAATACATAATAATCTTGGTTTTATTTTGCATTAATTCGTTTTAGAAATTATTTACCTTAAAACTTCGGAAGTGATATCCTTCTCGCTGAGGCAGGTTTACAGAAATAATCAATTTTCCTCTCATGTCAGCTTTCAAGAATTCAATCATTGAAACTCTTGTAGAACCCTTTGATGACGCTGTAGGACAAACACATCAAAAGTCCATTTTTTTAAAAGATTCTTTAACGTATTGTAATATTCGTTAAGCACCATGTGTGTTACCAATTGTCAGAGTTGCTCCAAGTCCTTCCAAAAGGACGAAGATATCACTGGGAAAGTCTTGGTGGGCATGTTTGATGCCCAGATTACCGGCAATGGTCCCATTCTAAATGTTAAAAATGCTACACTTTTGCTTAAGTTCATTTATAATTACTACTCGAATTCAATAAGCACTGAACTTACATTTCGCACTGAAACATTTGCAACTCGCTCGATATGTTTTGCGACTCTTTTTCCATACGCAAACTTTGGAAGATTCCCAGCCTCCTGGAGCAACTTGATAATTTCCGTGAGGGAAACCCCACCCCCAATAATGATTTCATTGTCGCCAACAACTTGTTTGTGCAACTCGGGAACTCCGGTGATATCAATAAATGCTTGGCAGGAGCCCTCATTTTTGAAAATGCCTAAATGAACCAAATCAAAAGTGAATAAACAAAACTAATAAAGTACATAATTAAGACACAGTTTTTAAAGTGGGACCAAATCAAATTAACCTGTGGATGTGTTCCCCGCAATGAAACGGTACGCTACGCTGTTTCTAACGCATTTGTCTGCTGCCGTCAACGCGCTTTCCAAAGATGTGGCAGTAATCCACTCTCCTCCTGAAGACGATAACTTTATGTTCAATTCGGCTTTTGACGTTGCTTGGCTTTTGCACGACGATTGACAACTTCCAGCAGACAAATTTTTCAGCGGACAAGGAGCGCAATCCTAGATGTACAAACAAATCATTATATATGCACATTTTCATGGGCCATACTTTATAGTTTTACCAATACGAATAAAAAACCTCAATGTCTGCACACTTCTTCTTTAGCTCATCCGACGCGTCTCTTGTCATGGACTTGAACGCTTCCAATATTGGTCTGTAACCCGTGCACCTACACAAATTCCCATCAATGTTTTTCTCCACATCGTCCATTCCCAGTTGCTTATTTGAGCCAAGCAAACTAAAGTACAGAAATGTACAATACAGAAGCATGCAATATACAATGCACACTAAAATGTAAAATTAGTTAATAAAATCCATGAAAAAATAATATCCTTCCAATGAATGTAGGTAGAGAGTATTTCGTAACCTGTGCATGTTCATCACCATTCCAGGAGTACAGTATCCACACTAGAAACAAAAGCTAGGTAGATAAGATATTCTTTCAAATCAGCCAAAACTCAATCAATAACACCAAACCCCATACCTGAGTTCCATGAAAGTTGACAAGTCGTTGCTGAACAAGATCATATTTGTCATGTTTATTCCCCAACCTTTCCACAGTGGAAATGTCCCAACCGTCACAGCTCAACACGGGCATCAAACACTGCACACCAGTTAAAATCAAAATCCATTCATGAAACTGCTTCGTATTGTAGCTTTTGGAAAGGTTATTATTGGCGTATCATACTGAATTAACGCTTTTAATGGTTTCCAATCCTGTTGCCGGTTCCACAATTTTAGCTGACACAGTACACGCGCCACACCCTCCCTCCCGGCACATAACCTTGGTCCCTTTGAGGTTGGCTACATCTCGGATGTAGTCCACTAACGCGGTATTGGCACCAACGGTACTTCCATCAACTGTCACAAGGTTACAACATTTCAGTTTTTGTTTAAAATAAAAATCATGCATGGAATAAAATTGCAAAATCAAACGAATTAGTCAAAATGCTTCATTGTAAAAACCTGTGTGGAGTTCTCCATTGATGTGGAATGTGACAGACGAGGACGAGACTCTGGAAAAAGCGAAAGACCACCATCAATATCAGTTTTTATTATCAGTCTGTATTTTGTATATTAATTTCCTCAAATGAGATTCAAAAACGAAAACTGAAAACTTCACTCACCCTTTCACCATTGTAACAAGTTGAAAAATTTCTCACGAGAGCCAAAAAGTCAGTTAGTTTCCATCGCCGTAAGAAGAGGAATGATATCATGTACGTTATGTCCTTCACTTTGTTATTACAATGTTATTATTTAAGCATATTATGTTATATAACAGCAAAGACTAATCTCACAAGTTTAATCATTTCCAACGAGTTCGAGTGGTTTCCAATTACAAACCACTGGCTCTGGGATATGATCAGTGTGAATGAGAACTAATTGTATGGATACTCACTCTTTTCACTCCATACTCCAGCATTTGTACGACTCCCTCCGGAGTTTGCTATATATAATATGTATAGCATATTCACACTACAAATAAAATCAGAGCAAAAAGCCGCAAAGCCTGTTCCTGTGTGCGTTGCGGATTGGATATGGATAGGACAGTGTGAGTGAGTAAAGTTTTGTTTGATATTGATGCGTGTATGCGAGTTATAAAATATATAATTACAGTCTGGTTTTTAAAGTGGAAGCGTATATGAGACATGGCATTTTGCAAAGAAGTGAATACTATGCATTAATATGGAGTGACTGGGTAATCATGTTGACTTCTTTAAAACGTTCAAATGTGCAACATATTTTTCGTGTAGAGATTGCTTAACAAAATTTTGGTAGGATGATTTTGTGATCTTATCTTGAACATGCTAAACAAGTATTCAGACT
>JAANSN010002652.1:0-22719 GCA_036850665.1 Dicranocentrus wangi
AATCCCCTGAAACAACAACAACAGCAATCCCTATAATGCAAGCAATCCCCATAAATTTTTTTTATCAATCAGACCTGTTTTTTCTTCGTCTTCTTCTTGATCTGCTAATAGTATCATATAAAACTGATAATAGAGCTTGGTCCTTCTCATCATCATCATCACCTGCTTGATGTTAGTCATGCTCCTACTAATTACAAAGGACAAGGCACTTCATTTCCCAAGACACAGTGGCGGTGTGAAAGGGATTGATTGAAGAGGAAGACAAAGAGAGATTTATGTGACGTTTAGCCCAGCAAGAACACGTTCCCAATAATATTTATATTAAACACACAAGAGCCAGCCAACCAAGGTGTAGTAGTGTATAGCATCGCATCGTCGCTGGGGATGATGATGATGATGAGCCCATACGAATGAAAAAAGTGTATAATGACTAGCTATATACTCGACGACGACGACGATGAGGACGACAACAACGAAAAACCTGCATTCGCCCAACCAACGAACCAACCAACCCGTGTTGTTCTTTATCAAAGGCGAAGCAAGTGTATAATCTTGGAAACGAGAGATTTTACATATTAGTCAGTCAGGCAAGGTCATAAACTAGGACTTGCATAGTTTGAAGATGTTAATCCCAATTAATGGCTTGATGCCTGATGCTCTTACGGCGGAGGGATGCCCATTCTAGCTTATTCTTGACGAGTGAAGAAGATGATGATGATGGGGTTGAGAGTAGTAGTATTATTTTTTAAAGCAAAAATTTTTTTACCTGTACGTACGGTAGGATTGCCTCTTGTGATCTTGTGATCTTTTAGCCAAAAGAAAAGTGTGATGTGGTTATGACAAAATTGTAATGTGTATTTGACGAATAAGGGTGTGGATTCTTGTTGTGATAATAAAAATAGTTGACTTTGTATACAAGTCAGAGAGAGATAGAGAAGAAGGAGGATAAGATGATGCAGAAGAAGAAGATGAAAATGCGCTTCTCTGTCGGCATCTTTTTTTTCGTCTTGTGTCCGCCAGTGTATTATTCACTGTACTAATGATGGAGGGATTAATGAGGTTGATTTGCCTCTTAGGCATTTTTATAGACAAATAAAGAGGATTATTATTATATGTACGTGTGGCTCTTATGACGTTTATGGTGACTGAAGATGAGCGAAAAAGGGAGGAAGGGATGAGATGCTGATGCTATATGGAAACTTCTTGGTCCCTTAAGGGAAAACATTATATTTTTCAATGGGGAATTATTATTATTATTATTATATATATTTTGAACGAGGAAACTCTCAGTTCGTCTCAGCGCACATGTGTGAGCCACACAGAGGATTTGTCCGAGAGAGAAAGAAAAAACTCTGGCTGGTGATACAAAAAAGTGAACAAGTTCAGGGTATTTCTTTGATAATGAGTTTAAGGAGTCATTATGAGATGGGCACCCTGCCGGGAACAATCCAAGACGGATGCATACGTACCATGAAACCTGGGACGGGGTAACATTGTGAGTATAAAAGTGAACACGTTATGAATTCAATGGTGTACTCCTTCCAGGTATTTTTTTGGGATGAGCTCACTCAAGTTGTGTATGCACTACCAGGCAGGGTTGAGGGGATAAAAGGAAAATATGTTTTGAGTCTGTCCCATTCTTGAAGGAAAAAACGTTACATTGTTGTATACCCATATGTTATGGGTATTATCGACAAGTTGAAAAGAATTTTCTATTATGTACCGAAAAAATGCTCATATGGTGTGTGTGTGTGCAGACATGCACACTGTTTGGATTCTCGGAGGGACTCGGTAAGATTTTTTCTCTGTTCTTGAACCCCCAGCGGCAATTTTTGGTGTCCTGCTGGGCTACGAGTTTCACCACAAGTTGATTGTGGAGGTCTACACCATCCTGACCTTCTATACGCAACTCCAGTTTCCATTTAATTTTTTTTACAAGACCGATTCGGTTTAATGGAGGTTGGTGGTGCAACTTGAAAATTTGATTCGAACCGAAACGTAATTCGTTTGTATATTTATCTTTTTGAAACTGAGAAACATTTTCCCATTTTAGAATGCTTTTTACTAAATTTGTGTATCTCTCCGGTTTTCCCTTCCCTTTGACATCAAATTGAATTGTGGTATCTGAAGTGATTTTTTTGTGAAGGGACACACCCACAAAAAAGAACACCGAAACCCCGAAGGAGGAGAAGATGATGATGGCAAAGTGTAAAAAAATGGTTGGTGAGGCGGATAGCTATCTCCATGTCTTGAATATGATATCAGAGAGGAGAGAGAGAATTGAAATGCAACGTGGTTCCATTATGGAATCTCATCTTTTATTTAAAATTCAGGATGCATGCACCATCAAAAACAAAAATGTAGATACTCTTCCAGGAACAGCAAAAGTGGCTGTGGCCCCGGGATGTATTATATATTGACATTTTTCAAAATTGATCAGTGTGCTCTCGAGTCCCACACCAGCGCTCCACCTCCTTCCTCCACTTTAGCAATAAGCACAAAGCATTCCTTTCCTAATGTGATAAAGAGAGAAGAGAAGAAGAATATTCTCAAAAAGGGGAAATATTTTTTGTGATTTCAAGTGTCTCTTGAAAAAAAATACTCACCACCACCAATCCATCAAACACGTCGTTGAACCTGGAACCTTTACCTTTTAAACACGGAACAAGTTTTCAACATTCAAAACGGAATTCTCGAGAAGTGCTTGAAAAATTATTGGCATTTTTGTTCCATCTGCTCGCTCCTTTTTTCCCAAGAAAAAATCATTTTTCGACGGCAGCCTTCTCGGCAAAGTTGGCAAGTGGAGTCGTAAAAATGGGGAAAATGTTCAGCATAAAAACAAAAAGGAGCTAGACTGAATATATATATATATATTTTTGCAGAAATATGCCATGGATTTTTCAACACGTATCACGGCGGCATAGGACGGACGAGCATATGTAGTAGTGCTCGCTTTTACCAAGCTGCTGGGTGCACACAGCTCGGCTGTCTGTCCAAATGTCTAAAATGCCAACGTGGAACATGTGTAATCTGTCGAAAGTGATGGTGGTGGTGGCGATGATGATCCACAAAAATCTATACTCGACACCCCATTCGAATACAAACGAATGAACCCATACATCATCAATACTAACCCAGCTTTCTACACTTTTCGTTTCATCTTTGCTTTTTTGCAATGTAATATGTATCAGTATCCTGATAAGTATCACGTAATTCACATAACAATCATCAACACTGTTAACGTGCAGTAATCAGGAGAGGAGATCTGAAAGAGAGAGAGAAAAAAAATCTTAGTAAAAACCTTCGTGCCAGTGTGGCACACCACCTTTTGCAGAACATATACCTAAGCATGATGGCTGGCTGGCTGGCGTATCAAATCAATCAATTTTCAGCGATTCATCATTGACATAAATAATGTATTCTGTAAAGGCAACGGCAACAACACCATGCTCCTAAGGTACTTGAGAGCTTGTTTACTCCGCACAAGAACAGGGGCTCTTCTCTGTTGTTGGTTGTGTACGAACAATGTTCTGATTTTCGCTGTCCTGGTGTGAACAAAAGGTTTGACTAGACGGTAAACCAGCTCCTTGTTATACTTTTCACTGTCAGAAAGAGGATGGGTTTTTGCGGTAGCAGGATGAGACAAAAAATACGTGTGTGTGTGTGTACTTGTTCACCTATGAAACTCTTTCTTGATGGATGTGGAGATGTAGGTGATGTGTGTGATGAGCACAATAATTGAAATTATATATTATATATTTTTTTTTGATATCACTCCTAAAATCCTAATGCTTTTACCAACCTTAAAAACTAACTGAACATTTTTACATTTTTCTCATCTTGTGACCTTCACAAGAAGAGTTGCTCATCCTGCGCGCACCTCACCTCAGTCAGTGTTTAAAGGTACACGTCGCTTTGGATGATGAACCATAGCATAATATTCCACCTCTTTGTTGTACTTCATCTTGAACAGCACAAGCGCACAAGGAGGATATTTATCCATGAAGAAGAAAAAATGCTCCGTCTTACGTTGCTTGTAATACTCCTGTGAGCAACATGAACACACCGAGCTCACGCTATCATCTTCAATTTCCCCCCGATGCATCCCATCCCAGCATGGGCCGAAAATCTCTCTGAACAAAGTTTACAAGGAGGATATAGTATGTATAAAATGTAAAATGCACACAAAAACTATCTGCGCCGAGGCTTGATCAAGAAAATTAGGTAGAGAATGGAAAGGTGAGGAGGAATGGCCAAGATATTGTATTGAGTTGCATCGAGAGAGAGAGAGAAAAAAAATTATAATGAGGGGTATTCCAAATGGCTCCATATGCGTATTGCGTACGTACGTAACGTACTAAAGCCATTGTGTTTTTCAAAAAATGCTTTATAAACATCAACTGAGAGGCAGAGTATTCATACTCCGAGTTGGTTAGGCTGATCATCTGTCTGTCCATTATTCGTCTGCTGTGGTCTGCCTGAAGAAAATGTGAAAATCAGCTTCAACAGTTCACCCGAGGTTAGCTTTATGATAATAAGGTGTATACGCACAAAAAAAAAGTTTTTTCAGCGAGATGAGTCGCATCCCATCCTCCACAGCATTGGCTATAAAGGAATATAATATAGGAATTAACACAACGAATATGATTATGATTTATACTGCATAGCCTAAGTTGGAGTATTACAAGCCAAGCTAAAAAGCAAAGAAATATACACATTTTTTTCAAAATCATCGGTTACATTACTTTGGCATTTCCACTTTTTTATCCTTAAAAGAATTTTTTCCATTGTAAGAAGGTTGTAAGCTGACTTGTTGGCACACCGTTTTCCTTAGCAAAAAATATATATACCTATGATAACACATATGGGCTATCAGTTGTTGTTTTTTTGTCTACGTGGATTGCGATTGCTCATTGAGGATTTAAAATGGAGCTCACTTTGCGAAAGTATATAGTATTACGTTACAGTTTGCTTCATCAACATCATTATTGTCCCATTGTTGTTCATTCTCTGAGAGATTAAGTCCTTGTAGCTGAAATATTGATCTGGTCATGTTGATCTCCGTGATGTAAAATGTGAGGTTGGTTTCGTGGACGAGTAGACAAGTGAAATTCAATCTGGCCGGACGGACCTGACATGATCGTCTGAATAGACCACTCCACTCCTGATGATGATTTTATGAGCAAAAGAGATTTTTTTTATTGGGACATCAATACTACTACTCCTCTTAGGTAACCCATACCTTTTTCGAATTTGTAGGCTGATCCACTTTTATTTACTTTTCAATAACAGTAAACCAGAGGAGATCACACACTGTGAGGCAATAACGCTTTCCCGTAATAAAATAGAGTTGTACGAGCACAAATTCTGAAATCTGTCGAAAGGAGAAAACATATATATTGCGACTTAAGTGGCGATCCAATATATAAGACAATCTAATATCAACCCCAGCCTACACGTCTCTCGTCTCCGCACACAATCAATACATTTTTGCAATCCCCAATTCCAAACAAGTCAATAACGCATATAATTTCCACCTTCAGAGCCATTGCAACTTTGTAGAGTTGTGTTGATTTAAGAAAAACAATGAAAATGCCCACAAGTCATGTTATTGACATGCCTCTCTGTGGGAAATATGTGTGTAACCTGGTATAAAAATCTGGTAGAAGGGATATTATGAGTGGTTCGTTGTGTGTTATGATGCCTGTCAAGCATGGTCATAATCTTTTTCGGTCGTAATCATAATCGTAAAGAATCGTACAACAACATATCATGAATATGAAAAGCTTATATGAGTGTTTATTCATTTTTCTGTTACAGATACGTCAGGAGAAGCCCTACTATATAGCAGATCCTGAAGTAGATTCATTGGTAAGTTGAAACTTTGTATTTTTTATGAGTAATATGCTAGCGGAGTTACAAAATGAGTTAAAGGTGGAATTAGATCCTCGATCAATGACATCTTTCTTGATTGATTATTGATAAACAATAAAATGCATACATATGATGATGATGGCGAAGGAGAAAAACTAGAGCTATTACTTCAACTCTTATTGTATTTAGCCTACGTGTGTGTAGTACCTCAACCTGGAGTACATTTTGCAAAAGTCAATGAAAATGTGTGTGATTCCCTTGGTAGTTGGTACTGCTCCTCCGCGCTCCTTGAGACTTTTTGAGAGCCCCAATCCAACTCCAACCGCAGCAGTATGACTAAGCAGTAGGGTGAAAAAGTGGAAAAGTTGTATGACAGCTTTTTTCTTCTTCTTCTTCTTCTTATCCCAAGTTCAGTCAGACTGTTTTTTTTCAAGAATTTAAAAAAGAATATACTACACCTTGTTTCTACTCTGCAAGCCATTACGATTATGTTGAGGATAAATATACTACTAGAGATAGGTAGGTATACGACGACGCAAGTGTGGATGAACATGAACACGGGGAATTTGAAGAAGTTTGTGATTTGAACAGAAAAACAATGGAGATGGGCGCATACCAAACAAAAATATATATGGGAGGGTAGTTTTCGTACTTGGCCATATTTTTCGGCAAGCAAGTGCCGTAACAATAATGATTGACAGGGAACGGGGTTTTACTAGCGTCCAATAAAAATGAGTGAAGTGGCCAGACGCAAAAAATAAAATGTTATTTTGTCTTCAAATCTTCAAGTTATCCACATTTAGTTTTTTTGCAAAACCTCCCAGCTCACTCCATTGGTGGAGGTTTATAGGTCTAATGATAACTTGGAGAGGAGTTCTTCATTCAAGGAGTTGAACAAAACCTTTAAATTTCTCATAGGCAATAAGCACCAATGACTTGTATTGTAGGGCTAAATCGTGGCGTAAGAGTAATGATACGTAATAATCAAAGTAGAGGAAAATGATCATAATAAAGGATGATGATAATGGTCGTGGTGGTGGTGCGGGCGAAAACAGGCTCTCTTTATTGCACACACAGACTGCTTTAGTCACTCGCTCTCCATCTCCTATCCGTATTATGTGATCGGGAGTGCTGGCCGAGTGTGCACGTTTTCTATCATTAAAGAAAATTCGGAATGATCACCACCGTATCATCATCTTTTGGTGGATAATGACAGGTCATGTGCTCAACGATGATTATGATTTGGTTTTTTCAAAACCCCCTTTTGTTTCTACCATTTTTCTGCATAATATGCATTTTTGGTAAGGCAATGGCAAGCAAGGTGGTTTATAGACGGCAAGTTTTTTTTCTTCCTCGCTGGTAATAATGATGATAATATGATGATGCATCTTTGGAGTACGGTCTCAGAGGTAATAATAATTTGATATCAGAGCCAATAGCAAATGTGGATAGATCAAAGGGAAGAAATAACGTGAAGTAGTGAAGGTATTGTGAGCAGAGAGCACTCAAAAATTCCTTGGTTCACGTTCACCTTGTAGAATCGAAATTACAGAGAGATGATGATGATGGTTCCTCATCTCATCATGAGCGAGAGCCATATCTCACCCAAATTCTCTGACTCTTTTCGCTCTTTGGGAATTTTAACGACATAATTGTGCTCATAATATTATTCGAATCAAAATAATCCCTATTGGTCAGGGTGGAACGGAGAAAAAAGACTGTTTTTGGGTAAAAAACATTTTAGTCAAAAGCCTGCTGTCGATCATTATTATCATCAATAACCATCTTTTATGTGGATCGTGAATGCATAGCCAGAAAAAAATCATTTTTTCTGAGAAAAATATGCGTGCCTACATGAAATGGTAGGAAAAAAAAGTGAACAAGGCATCATGGTGGTGGTGTTCTCTTAAGATGGATGGATGAATTGCCGTCGATCGTGTCTCTTGGAAAACACTACACGATGACGACGATGAGATCAAGAAGGAGAAGGACTGCATAAAAATTGAAATTCAAGCTCGTACGCTATACCCGCTGATAATCGTCATCCTATCGCCACCACACGAGTTAAGCGATCCCCAAAGTCATTATATATAATCACTGTATTCTTGTTTTTTTTTCTCTCCTCTCTCGACAAAATTTTTACCTCTGACAAAAAAGCCAGTTTTTTTTTCTAAAAACACTTTTGAAAACAAAGTAGGTAGTAGGCAGCATAGGGTTTTTGTCATGCAAAAAAGTGCAACAACAATTCCACCCCGTCATGTATATTATTATGTGTACTTCTCATCCACAATCGGAGCGAAAGGGGTACACACACTGCTAAAAACATGGTGTTTTGGTGATGATCACGGCGCGATTACAAAGAGTGACTTTTCTGTGCAAAAATCTTATACGATTAGGAATAATCATAATGAACAATGCGACTCACCTTTCATGAGCCATCCCCATCACTCACCATCAAGTTTTTGTACCTTGCTTGCTTGTGTACACAAGTTGGACATCGTCGTACCTCATATTAGGCTTGTCCTGAATGCTAAGATATCACCACACAACCATTTTGTATTTTTTAAAATAAAAAAAAAATATCCGTGTCGTTGGAGAGAATGTGGTGTTCTATCCATCATCATCATGATCATGACCCGACCGGTTTGGCCAGAAGAAGAAAAAGAAGAAGGAAAAAAAACTGTTACAAAGTTGTCAGAGTCAGTGGTGCACCAGTGCGATGCTGGAACCATCTTTTCCCATTCTCAAAGTTGTAGACCGATAATAAACAGCACTGTTGCAACAGTACATTTTCCATAATCAACCATCTTCATCTGACGGAGACACAGCCAGCAGTCATTCTTTTTAACTTGGGATGATGTGATACTGATACTTTTCTTTGCCTTGCTGATCATACTAACGTATCAAGATGACAAAAAAGACGAGTATCACGATGATGATGATGATGATGGCGATGGGAAAGCAATGAAAATCAAGGAGCCCCACCAGCCAACCACGTTTTAGTCGAACAACTTGAATAGAGCACTACGCAGTATATCAAAACCACCACGCTCCACCTGTAAAAAAAAATATTTAGGAGCATATCATCGGGCTCATCATCATCATCGGCTCAAAATGAAATCATGTTCTGGTGGACAGGGATGCGCAAGTTTAAAAAATATTTACTTTTGCCTCTCGAAATAATCAGAGACATGAACAAAAAGCTCGAGAGTAGGTATTTCGTCTTTTTATCTGAGATCTGTACGCGCCGGCTGAATCTGAAAGAGGAAAATCAAGCTTACCTACTTGCTTACTTACTACCTACTTATATATACGCCTGAAACAAGTCAAGTGAGCCATGAACGACAGTAATACTTAACAAATATATATGTATAAATGTATATATGGCAAAAGACACATGATGAGTCTTGATTTCGTCGTCCAGCGAAAAAACGTTTTCTTCTTTCCATTTGAACAACGCTATAATATATTCAAAAAGTAAAAAGGAGAATGAGACACGATGATGAGAATGGAAATGATCGTTGTCCTTGTATTATTATTATTTTTATTAACCTCATCATCATCAGCATCAGCCCCATATCCTGGCTGTAAGCAAGGTGGCGTTGCACATTTGATGTGAAGGAAAACGACATTTTTTATATGTATTCATTCCCATCACATCACCCTCTCTGGATTCTTATCTGGTTGGTCCAGTGTGTGTTAAAACGGGCATGGAAGGATTACACGAAAAAAAAATTATACGATGAAAAAAGTTGGCTTATCTGTCCGGATAAGTGTGTATATTCTCCAGATTAAAAAAAAGGTTTTTTTGACGATCCAAAATGGATTAGCTCTCGTATCGTGTTCAAAAGTCAAAGGCCATTTAACTAACATTTTCGTTTCCACTGATTATATTGCAACAAGGGATCCCAAAAAGTGACGATTTTCTTTATCGTCGTGAGCAGGACCATAATAATATCCTGTTAAAAATAACCAGATCAGTTTACCTAAAACGTGTAGAGAGAGGACTCATCTGACGATCATATCGTATCCCGTATTGAATAACTTTTTGACCTGTTTTTTTCTTCTTCCCATCATCATTGTATCATCATCCTTCTCATTCGAGAGATGATGATGATGATGAGGATGAAGCAGAGGAGAAAAAAATCCAACAAGATTTATTGCCTCACCCTGTCCTCTTGATGATCATTGCTGACTTGTTTCGTGTGTGTTTTGAAGATAGCAGGAGGATGACTTTTTTATATCCTCTATACATATTCTTGAACTTCTTTAACACCTCCGTATCTAAATGCACTTATTCATAAAAAACAAATCTACTACACACACAGAGTCAGCAGCAGCGAGTGTAAACGGTCTAGACTTGGTTGCAAGAGTATTAAATCCACACACCACGTCACGTTATTTATTGATCATTTTCCTGTCATCCCAACTCTACACTTGCTTTTTCTGCGTGGTGTGCTGAGCGCTGATCAAAGGGTAAATTGAGCGTTTCAAAATTCCGTGCAATTTGATATATTTATTGATTACCTTTACCAAACTTGTTGGAGGCTAATATTCTTTTAATTGTTTTACGATATTTATGGACTGACATGTGTAAAATAACAAATTCTTTATGTAGCCTGGCAGTGTGTGTGTGTACAACCGTAAAAAGTGATAAATTTCACGACCCACGTTTTGGCAGACTTGTTTGCAAATTGACGTTAATATGACATGTGGGTAAATAGTGAAAAAAAATGTTGGTCAGCAGGCTTATCACCAAATATCGCTTTTATTTTATTTTTTTCAAGAGGATTCAATCCTCTTTCGACAAATTATTGTATACTCAAATTCCCTTATCAAAATTGTTAACTGCGGACTCTCCCATATTAAATGACAAAAGGGATATAAAAGCGGGTGAATGATGGCTCCAATTTATGCTATCGTGGGAGATATCAACAGGTATCCCACCAAATCATCATTGGCAATCTCCACTGGCTATCATGTTTTTACGATAAATCTGACACACAGACCCAGATTGATAAGTGTCATAATAAGCATAGGTATATATTTTATTTTACATCAAATTATAAAAACACTTTTTAGCAAATATTTACCCACAGACTGAATTACAGAGTGTTCGTCTGAAAAAAAATGCAAAAAAGTTTGAATTGTGCATCTTGACTTTTTTTTTGCAATTTGCGAAAAAAGATATTAACCCTGAAAATAAAAAAAACTATGGATGATGTCGTAACAGGGTTTTTTTGGTGTTCAGGACCTACCCAGTTTGTGAATGGGGAAAAGAGAAATATATTATATTGCAAACTGCAGTTCTCTGCACATTCAGTCCCGCATTAAAAAGAATTAAGTGGTAAAAAAACGGGATGGAAAAAAGTGTTGACCTTTAGTCATAAATCAGCTCAGCTGAGAGATTCCTCGATTTTTCTTCTTTTTCCACCATTCCATGCCATGCGTTCCTATAACTAAGTTTGCGTCGTCGTTCGCCATGCGTAGACATTTTTATATGGGTTTGATAACAAGAGGCCAAAAAACCAGGAGTATAGAGAGTGTACTGGTGTGGTGGCTCTCTACTATACGAGGTCTACGAGCAGAAAAAAAAACTTATTGCATTGGGATTGGAAGCAGTATTTCATTTTCATTTGCCTTTTTTTCTCCCACTATATGCACGGAAGGCCATAAAAAAGGAGTAGGAATGATTTATGCATTGCATAAAAATTATGCAGTTTTGCTACTACACACACATACAGACACACTTGTTTTTTATACGGGTATCTCTTTTCCACTTCCACTACAGAGAGTAGTAGTACCAAGTCGCTATACGCACATCATCAAGATATAGATATGCAGTTGGTTGGTTGGTTGGTTATTATGAATGAGGATGAGCTTTGTTGATGAAGATAATGATGCTAATTGGCTCCCTTGTCTTTTTGATTTATCATTACAGATGGTACAAGCAATCCAAGTTTTACGGTTTCACCTGTTAGAATTAGAAAAGGTAAGTAAGCTCTCGGGTTACATAACATTTATACAAATTATTAGCTTGCTTTTTATCGCAATAAATTATGAAATGGGGAAAAAACTGTTAACAATTCTCCTGTTTTCGCTTTTGCTTTTTTATATTATTTTTTCTACTGGTATATCTGCTATCTGAATGGTGCTTTTACAAAATATCCTGCATTTTAGTGTGTTGTTTTTGGTTTACTCACTGCTCACTCAAATGGGTAGTTGAACAGAGGAGAGCTGTCAGTTTCAGGTGACAATTTTATTTTGGAAAAGGGAGGCTTTTTCCCCTGGAGTTGGAGTGGTGGTGCCAAACCACTTTGGAGCTCAAGAGCGTATCTGTATTTAATATTGAATATTATTTTACAAGTGGGAAAATATTCGATCAGCTTCGGGTTCGTTGTTGGTGGTGGTAGTGGTGGTGTGGCAGGTTTCCTGCTGGTACACAATGCTCATGGTTTACACTTGAGAGCCCACTTGAAACCGGCGAGTTTTCCTCCCTAAGTTGGAGGAGTAGTTTTTTTCGACTCTGTTGTAAAGTGGAATACATTCTGGAGTACCAGTTGTTTTGCCTGGGTGCACCCACGCATAAAATGTTGTTGGTGGTGGTGCAGAGGATGATGTCTGGATTTGTCAGTTGCACAATGAATGTCGGAACTGGAAAATGATATGCACTTGTGTTGTGTGGGGAAAAAACGAAGCGAAGTCGTAACCGCAAAAAAATATAGTGGAATGACCAAGGGTACTCTAATTATGAAACCTTGTCCATAAATTGAAAGAACTGCGTAGTTTATAAAGATTATTATTATTTTTTGAAAGAAAAGCTTGTTCTTATATAAAGGACACCTCAGCTCACAGGTGTGGGCTGCTACCCAAACCCATTACCTAACCTAATCTTTTTTGTAAGCATTAAGCCTTTTCTTTTTTTAAAATTGTGGTCCATGAGCCTCCACACATCTCACGGGGTGCATGCAACGCGTACCCATTTTGTGGTTCCACTACACTCCACTTCTGTGAGGTTCAGGATACACTGGACAGTCTATTGATTCCAGCGAAATCCTATACAAATTATTTTGCCTAAAGGATCTTACAAGTTGTTTTTTTCAAGGTTCATCTTTTAAAAAAAGGGCTCATATTTTTTCCATACTTAACGGGTTCCTCGCTTCATCAACAATTCCAGCTCGCTCGTGTAAATTTTAATGAAGGAGTGTATGCTCATAAAAAGGGTTATAGTTATCACATCCAAATTTTCCTCGTGAGCTAAGCACCCAGCATGCCTCGCATTTTCAATCCATTCCAGTTCCCATTTAACATGGACATAAACATTACAGAACATACATAAACAGGGAGAGAGGTTGACTGCTGCTGGAGAAGAAGAGAGAGCGAGGAAAAAACGCATCAAAAGTGAAACAAGAATGGAACGCATTAAACATTCCAGATCAAAGATTAAGATTGACTTTGAAGGAGATTTTTTTTTCTTCTTCCACACACAACAAGAAAGGAAAAAGGAATCCATCGAAAAATCATTCATTCCATTTTCTTTTTCACTCCCCGAACGCCCGATCATGAATACCACCACCAACTACATTCCAAAAGGAAAAAAAATATGCGATAGGAAAATATTCACATAACCATCCATGTTATTTTTTTTCTGGATACATACCTTGCCTACATTAGTTTTATGTTGATTACAAACAAAAAAGTAGGAGGAATGTGAGGGGGAAAATTAGAATTTTATGCAGGGCTAGCATAGCAGCCACATGTGCAATGCCCCAAGCATTGTTTTTCCTTTCCTCTTTCAAGAAAATAACTTTGTTTTCCCTCAGAGTTTACTTTATTTCACAATTTTATTTTTATCGGATTGGAATGGCGATACAATCGGGGAAAATGGTTTATGTATTCAAAATTCAGGAACAAGAGGAAAAAGGGGAAGAGTTGGGTTGGGCTGGGCTGCTAGGACCTATAGGGAAGCCCGTATACTCCAGTGACGGTATGAGGCAAAGATTGAAATAGAGTTTTTCTTCTTCTTATTTTCTGGTAAATCGGATATTTTCTTGTAAAAGTGAAAGAGCATTGCAATGGAAATGCTAGTATTACAAGAAGTACATGTTTTGCGTGCAATCCACATTAGCATACTATGGAGGAGGAGGGTAGTATATATAGCATGAAATGCAATCTCAGTTTCTCCAAGTTTTTTTTCTCCTCTCTCTCCCGTGGCAAGTAGATAAATAAGAAGTGGAAGTTTGGAGGAAAAATATATATCCATTTTCAGGGGAGAAGGAGGAGGGCCCACCAGTAGTTTCTATCTTTTCCCATTATTTCAATCTGGAGGTGGTGGTGGTGCATTGAGATAGTTGACTCGGAATTTTGTTCAAAATATATATACATACCTCCTATTTTTTCCCCTTTTCGCCGCTCCAAGAAATATTTCCCTCTTGAGACAAGTGACAATGTGAGTTGGTGATAGTTTCGATGGAGTTTTATACGCCATTCCTACAACTTGTAATGTGCTGAGAAAACGGGAGCACTGTCTCTGTTCCCTATCTCAAAATGGTTTACGAGCTGAATGTGTTGTACCGTCTGTGTGCATGGGGAGATATTATGCAGAAGAGATGAAAATTCCTGGGATTCCGGAGACGATCCGATTTATATTATTGGCTTGGATGACTTTTCTTCTTCTGTTGGTGTTACATATTTATTTATACTTCTCGATGGAATTGAAATGGCAATGGGAAATGGGTCTACTCTACACTGTCTTCTTCTTCTTCCAACTCCGCATCGCCTCTCGTATTGTTTTGTTTTGTTTTGTGAGGAGGAACAAAAAGGAGTTTGTCGAAACGTAATTTTTGGGTACATATGACGCATCCCAGGAACGTGATATGCCAATGACGTGGTTCTCCGTTCCTCTTATTCTAAAAATGAAAAATGAGTGACGAAAGGAATCCTTCGTACCAAAAAAAATTCACTTTCTGCTAAATAAATAGTCACCAGAGAATCTGCTCTCGTCTTCACCTCGGAATTCCTGGGTTTGGTTTGAATTGGAATACCATGCGATCATTATCTCATCAACTTTACCAGATCAATCCGATCATGATGATCATCGGGATGACAGTGCACAAAAATTTGATGAATAGGTGAAAAAAAATATTGGAAAAGAGATTTTCCCCCTATCCAATCCAGTCAACTCTTTTCTAGGGTTTAAATCCACACACTCTCAGTCCGCGTGCGGGTCCGCTTCAGTTCACAACAGAGTTTGCAATTCCGCGTCTCATTTTGTCACATAGGGAAAACTTGCATGGTGTTAGCGCAGGATGACGAGTAGATCAACGACGTCATGCGACAAAAAATGAATATACTGCTGATTCATTTCGGAACCAAAGCTAAAGATCTATTTGAGTGTTGATCCTCATCTCGGCTCGGCTGAAAAATTTGATGAGAATGACTTGTCACTGCAACTAGAACTCCACCAGAACCAGAGTGAGCAATTGAAACCAAAATGTATTCTACCCTGCGTGTACATCATCATCATCATCATACACTAGCTCTAGCTCTCTCTCTGCTCATCAACATAACTATATAATACCTTCAAGTTTAAGGCTAATGGGACGGGAGGTCAAGCCTACACCATCATGTTAAAGGCTTGCTAGAGAGAGGAGCAACAGATGCATAACAAATTCTTGTTATCCAATTCATCCATTAGAAATGGACAGGGGAAAAAGATGATGCTGTATAGGATTTTTTTATCATTAAACATTCCCTTTAGTGCTGATTAATCGAGCAAAAGAGTTCTCAGAAGACAACAACGTCGTTTCGGATAGGTTATGCATAAAAATACTTTATAAGCAAGTTGCTCATTTGCTTGTCTGCAGTCATGCCCGAGTCTTTTTTGATTTAAGACGTATCAACACCATTCATCCATCCAGAGTCGGAGGTAATATAAAAAGTGGTGGTGGTGGTGCTGGTGACTCGCCTTCATATCGAGTCACAAGGGCAGTACTCACCACCAAAATATAAACGTATACAACGATTCCTCCGAGTCTTTTTTTCAAACCCTGCCTTCGTATCTCTTTTAGAGGCGATTATTTAACATGTTACGACATTTTTTGCCAGTCAATAAATCTAAATGATGTTTTTTATGAGCTGGCGACAAGTGGTGGCTCTGCCATTTAGAATAATTTGAGCAAATCACTCTCTATATCTTTTTTCCCTTTTTTCCTTTCAGGAAACTGGTCTCTCTGGATAAAGTGCAGAGTACAGACTGCAGACTATATAAGTTGTAATATATACACGGAACTGAGAAAAAATATATATATGCCTTTTCTTTTGCTATAATTCATTCCTTGTGGTGATGATGTACTATAAAACGTGGCTGTGATACAATGATCTCTTCACTCCTGCCTTTATACGCACTGACCTTTTGACAACATGAGTGTATGCATGAGCTGCATCCACTCTAATTGTAATGGGTTCTTAAAAACTTGAGTTTTTTTTCTACTCTCGATGGGATTCTATTTTGTGTCAAGAAGACACAGTGTGGGTTGGAGGGAGATTGGAGTAAGAGAATGCTCCGTCGTTGAGAAAAGTGTGTAAAAAGTTTGTTGTGAAATGGGAAAATGGATTTAAAAGGTTTTTTCGGAGGCGGGGAGCACGGCGGAGGTTTGTGAAGGATGCTGTAATATAACGTTGTGTAAAAAGGGTATAAGGTTGGATGCAATAGCCGTAACCACAAAATGTGAGAGAATGAGGAAAGAGCCGGGGAATGCAACAAAGTTGGATGAGGAGAGAGGAGAAGAGGAGAGAATAAACTGTGCATAATCCTTTTGGCAGGGCATCTGCGTCCCATCTGGAAATTATAAAGTATACTCCAAACATTGGATTTTCAGAGTGTAAATAGTGTGCTGTAATTTTCTGGGGCTTCCTCTCTCTCTTTCGCTCTCTCGCAGAGACTGAAGGAGACTGAAATTCTCTGGAAAATCTTGGTTTAATCCCCTTTTCCTCCTCCTCCGTTTTTGGCTTTTTCGGGAAATAAATGAGATGAGGTGATGGGCTGGGGGTATGCACTATATCACACGCTATACGACGGTTAACAGTCTAGCTGTGAATGACTTTTTGGGATATGCTAGGCTCCGGCTCCCCAGCTTCTATTCTATGACACAGTTATTTGGCTCTCTGCTCAACTTGAGCTTGATTCAGTCTGGCAAGCAGAGCACAAGGCAAATCCAACTCTGTACTATTTTCCGCTTTTTCTCATCAAAAAGTCTCCTCTGCTTTCTGGAAGGAGGAGGTGGAGGCAGGGAAGAAAATGAAATGGAGATAGGCAGCAAGCTGAGAGTTGAAGGGTAGGGAGTAAAAGAGAGAGAGAGAGAGCGAGAGAGTAGTCTAGAGAATGGGATTGCATTTCGGGTTGCATGGCGGAAATGGTAGGAAGCAGATCTTGATTAAAACTATTAATCACTGGCCACACAGGATAGGTAATAACTGCCAACCTCTTTCATTCCATCATAGTTCCCTCCTCTCTCTCTCTCTCCCTCTCTTTTCAGAACATTTCTATCAGATTTTTTTCTTCTCCTTTTCTTGAATTCACACACTTTTCTAATTTCGAAGAAATAAACGTCTAAAAAGGGGAGAAGAAAAAAAAATTCAGGGTGAAGGTAGAAGAGAGAAAAAAATATGTACCATAAATGCAAAGTTTTTTTTATATATACCTATACCTCATATTTATTGTTATTACTATCGCCTATTTTGCACATATGCTTCATACCCATCCAACCAAATGGTGTGTCCAAGCCCCGGAGTCCAAAAAGAATATTTTTTTTTATCTCCGAAGGCAATACAAGTTCAAGTAGACAAGCGGAAAGTGATCTTTTGACTTGTTCAAGTGTCTACACTCTTAATCCCCTTGTTTCTCCCATGTAATTCTTCTTTTTGATGATTACGCCATTTTCAGAGTCTGGTTGAGTGACTAGGAAAACAAAATGTACGCATTTTTCCCTCTCTCCCTCTCTCTCTCAAGGAAAAAAAGCTTCTAAAAAACTTAATAAAACCTATGCTGCGTTTACTTTGCTCTTTTCAAAGCTCATCTGTGAGCCCGACGGACGCTATTTGACTTGTACATTATATTTATCCATATATCGCATGCTGGGATTTTTGGATGCCTCCAAGCCTCCATGTTATGATTAGCTCACGACCGATCCAAGAAGGAGGAACCATTGAAAAAAGAAATAAGATTTTTTTCTTCAGCCATAACAATAATAATATATTCAAACACCACACAGTAAAACGAGCATGATACAACAACATCAACAATCAAGAGGATAAAATTCCTTTGAGGTAGGGATTTGTACAAGATTCCATATGCAACACAATATCCATATCCCTCCGTCAGCGTCCGTATAGACTCCCAAGATGTGGTTAATGGACGCATATGACTCGCCTCTTTAATGGCTCCATGAAGATGTTGAGTAACTCAATGCAGCAATACATGCATATCAAATGATAAAGAAAAAGGAACATGGGGTATATATGCATCTTTTTAGTGCAGCCTCTTCGACAGTCCTAATGCCGACCTTCCAACTTTACCGTCATCATCATCATCATCATCATCTTTTCCAGACACAAAAATATGATACTTTTTTTACTTGACGAACAACCAAGGGAGAAAAAAATATTATTCTCCTCCAATGCGATCCAATCGTGAAGAGTCAACCATGATGGTTATGTTATGTTATGTCCAAAGGATTTCACTTGCCGGATGAATCCCATTTTTAGTGTTTATTGTAAACAATTCTGAAGATGGGCTTTATTTACATTTCAGGTCCGTGGCCACTTGTTCTCCGTCCGAAGTGGTCGCGAAAAAAAGTACTAATTTAAAGGTTAAAGGCTTGGTTGTACATAATGGGGAGTAGCAAATAGTCACAAATATTTACCGAGTGAAGTACTCATCTCCTCTCGTCGTCGAACAAAATTATTATACGCGACCACAAGTGTTTTCTAATGGATTTTTAATGCTGGGCTGGTGTTTATATGAAGTTATATAGCTTATAGTTGCTTGTATTGATGAATTTTTATAGTTTTTTTTGGTCCACTTCACTTATGCAAATGGGGAAAAGTGGATTATTATTGAGGCTCCCACTTGACAACTCTCTGACAAAGCTGAAAACAACGTCGACAGTCGACGGCTTGAATATTGAATTGCTGGGATGGGGAAGTAGTAGCAAGCACACAGTTTGTAGAGAAACCAAATCATTTGAAAATTTATTGAACGTGGACAATCTGTTTATTTCAAAAGGGTTGTTGGGAAATACAATATATGATTCCGGTGGATCCTTTATTGAAATGAAATTTTAATCCGCACCAGCTCAATTCATGCATTATATGTTGGCCACAAAAAGGTGAAAACACGGATTATAAAATGTGAAAATAGGGTATGCTCCCCGTTGAAAAACTCTATAATTCCAAATTATTAACCAGGAATAGGAATTCGCTTAAGCCATGCCACATCAAGTCTGAGGACGATGATCATGTTGACATTTATTACCAGGAAAAAATATACCAACAAAAGGCCCAGCCACAAGCTATATTATATATTATTTGAGCTCCGGCTTAAAAAAACTATTTTTTTTCCTTTCGCGTAGCCCTATTCATTTATTCAGTCAATAATTCACCAAACAATTCCCATCCAACCCAGAGATATGTAATTCTGCCGAGGTGGATGCGCATATTCAATGTGTAACAAACGCCGCACTCAATTTTTAATCTGGCGGCCGCGCTCCAGATAATTCACGACGACGAGCCCATGTTTCCACAAAAAGCCATATAACTCGCGAGCGAGTGTGGAGAGGAGAGGAGAAAAAAAGATGTTTTTGAAATTTTAATCCGACCACATAATACCAGGCAGAGGAGAGAGAATCGTCGTCGTTGCTTGCTCGACCACATTACTCTTTCAACATGGTTGTACTCTCTAGTTGATGACCTGCTAAACGCGTGTTTCCCATCTATAATTATTATAAGAAGGCCGCGTAATAGGTGAGAGAGGTGGAGATAATCAACCGCCTCAAAATGGTTTGTGCGAACAACAACACCACCACCGATATACCACCTGAGCTGGCTGAGTGTGTGCTAATGAAATATTTCCCTGACACGGGATTATCCTTATTTTCTACCCCTAATATTCATTTTCCGCCCATTCCGATTCAACTTGTAAATGCCGACTGATTAGTAATGTATGTCGCCAGGAACCAACCACCAGCCACCACCACCTTTCCTTGTCACCGCGCTCTTGTGCAGAAATGGGCGGAACTTGGAAAGACAAAAAGCGGCAGTTATTCGGGCCGGATTAGGCAAGTTTGTGTAGCAAAAATGATGTTTGCTTTTTGGGGAAAAAAGGGTTTAATGTCACAGAGGAAAATAAGATTAGTTGGAAGAATTATATGATTAGCTTATTGTTCGGTCGGAGTTTGGAGCGGAGTAGAGATTCCCAAAAACTCTGTTTTTTCCGTCGTCTTGCGTTGTAAACAGCACGCTGCGCTGATAGGTTAATGTGCAGTGGAGCAGTAAACAAAAGAGGTCGACAGGCGTGTGGACAGCCGGAATGGAGGCAGAGGTGGAATATTTTCAGCTGTCAATTATCATCCCAGTAAAAACCTTAATCTTGACACAAATGTGGTTTTATGGGGTGTGAATTAAAAAGGTTGGCCGAGATAAAATGGAGATGTGTGCACTGCACTGCACACTGNTATGGAGTGTGAATTAAAAAGGTTGGCCGAGATAAAATGGAGATGTGTGCACTGCACTGCACACTGCCTAAAAAGCTGCCTCGGAGCACACTTTTTTTTTCTCCTGTCATTCTCCTATCATAATATGTTGTGTAAAAATATATATGTAATGTGTAGTAATGTGTTAAACTGTATGAAATGCATCTTTCCTGATGTACTGATATGTCAGAAAGAGGTCCGCCTGCTTTCTAAAAATGTTTTAATGCTGAGTGCAAAAGAAATCATTTTGTGTGCCGGGTTTTGAATATTTTTTTTCTCCTGTCATTCTCGTATCATAATATGTTGTGTAAAAATATATATGTAATGTGTAGTAATGTGTTAAACTGTATGAAACGCATCTTTCCTGATGTACTGATATGTCAGAAAGAGGTCCGCCTGCTTTCTAAAAATGTTTTAATGCTGAGTGCAAAAGAAATCATTTTGTGTGCCGGGTTTTGAATTTTCTCAAGATTATTGTTTTAAGGATAGGGAGGAGAGATACGGTTGACAGCTTGATGAGAGCAAAGCATAAGGTTTCCATCTAGTTTTTGTTTCTTGCGGGAATAATAATAATGCGTATTGCGTATTGCAGTGTATTTCTAAGCAAGTACGATGTGTATCTTTAATTTGGCAAGATGACTTTATTGCGTACAAAAATGTAAAGCGAAAATATGTTTAACTTTGGAAAAAGCCCGAATGATTTCGGAGATATTTACGTAGAATTGAATTAGGCTTAATATGGTTTTCAAAAGGTAACTTTTCTGTGCACTTATTGTTGCACAGTATATTATTGTTTTCCTTAGGGATATTACGATTAAAAGAAAATGTAGGAGATGGGTGACAGGTTGATGAAAAGCGAGCATAAGGTTTCCATCCATTTTGCGATTTCAGAGAAAAGCTGTATCAAAATTTCACTTTTTATCTTGCAAACATGTGTATCGGGATGTAAAATATACTTTTGCTATTTTAGGCGGATAATTTATGCAACTTCCGCTTCACTTTTTTTTCTTCTTGTTCTGCTTGTCTAATTTGAAATGAAGTTTAGTGCTTGGAGGTACATAAGTTATGCTTGGCAGAGTAGTTCTCGCTAGTGTTCTCGCATTGCATTGTGTGCTAATTGAACAGTCTGTTCTAAACACAATTTGTTTTTTGTGGTACATGACAGGTACATGAATTGTGTGACAACTTTTGTCATCGCTACATCAGTTGTCTAAAAGGGAAGATGCCGATTGACCTCGTGATAGAAGAGCGGGACCCGACCAAACCCCCTTCGGAACTGGGACACACGGGGAACGGGGATGCGTCCAGGTCGCTGGACTCTGCCTCCCACACTGATGGCGCTAGTACCCCTGACGTCGTAAGTACAACTCCTTTTGATTACTCGTACTCATTTTGATTGTGTTTTTTTAAACTCCAGTGAGTCAGAAAAGCAATCTTCCCAAATAGCTTTAATGTAACATAGTTTAACGGAAAGGAGGGCTTATTATTAGTATAACGTTTTTGTGGGTACATACAAAATCCGCTGCAGTCGACGAGTATATATATGTGCACACTTGGCCATTTTTTGTGAAATGACACCCCACAGGGAATGGATATGATCATTGGCCACAACTCATGCAACTCAATACCTGCACGCTATTTCATGATCATCCTTCATTACGCTTTTGCTCCGATGAATGAAAAAACCCAGGGAGTTGCACACATTTCGTTTTTTTCCACCGCATCACACTCCACAACCACCACATTACCCTCTCCCGGCTGTTCTTACTGGATCTATAATGTTACTACTCAAGTTTTTTTTTGTATAAAACCCAATCCTTTTTAATAATGTATGTATCGGTATATATTATTTTTTATAGAAAAAAACAATGTATACGTTTCTTTTTAAAAACGGAACATTTGTGTTGAAGGATTAAGGGAATGGAGGAGTCATCTAGTCGGGAAAAAATTGGGGAGATATTTACACACACAATATGTATTTCACGTAAATTTTTTTCATCTTGTCTTTCGAAACACGAACACGACAAAGTTTTTTGGATTATTATCGGCAGTTGCACCTGACACAACCACCTCGTTATTGGGCTCCCTCCTCAAA